>MJUU01024621.1:4485-29338 GCA_002080025.1 Modiolus philippinarum
ATACTCTATTAAGTATTTGGACAATAACCAGGACAAATCGGTACCACATACATCAACAACAAAGACAAAACTAAAAGATTACAGTGTGATAGACAAGACAACACAGCTGTCGTACAAGGAGAACAACATAAAATAAAATATGATATACAAATAAAAGATAAACATATTTAAGAGAAAAATGCCGTTCTTCTCTCTTTTATAAATGTTTTAGATTTTGATATTCTGTAGATTTATTTTTTGTTGTTCTTCACGTAATACAGCTAAACAAATATTCTTATTTGAAATTCAGCTGCCTCGCAACATATATCAGCAATATTCTGTTTAAAAGCAATAGATTTTCTAAACACTCGTACTAAATAAGTTTTACTTATAAAATTAAAAAAAAAATGTTCCATTCCTTAATACAAAAATTTCAAGGAATTTGCGAACATGTTTAGATGTAAATATCAATTTGCAAAGATGAAATGCTTAGTTCCAACCTATCTTGGTATCAAAATGCTATTGTAAAACACACACACACACACACACACACACACACACACACACACACACAGCGATTGTATCCTAAAAGACAAAAGTATTCTTACATGGAAGGCATAAGCATGTCGAATCATAGTGATCTTGATTGAAACAGGTTTATATAGTTCTGATGAGCGCCCTGTGTCTGTCTTTAAATTGTAATTGTCCACTAGCTCAGGACACTTTTTCTTATGTCGGGAAACGGATGACGGTGGTTGTAAGAGCACTTAGCCGGTTTAATTTATGTTTGTTGACGATCCAGCAGTGTGGAGTCCGTAAACAGTATCCCCCTGCGAGAGATGTTTGCTCAAGATATATTCAGTTTTGGTGTACTTGTTCTTTAGAAAATTTCACATATGGATATACTGTCATTCTTCCAATTTTTGTTTTGTAATTTTCAAATGTTATTCTGATTACGTGTTAAAAGTGCCGACATCACAATATTCTATAATGCAAAGTTTTCGTACAATCAACTTGTTAAGCGCCCTGTTTTTGTTTATAAGTAAACAAAATTCCGAAGTTACTACTAATTTTATTTCCGCATATGCGCATTTCGACAACTTATGTCTCTTCAGTGCAGATCAAATCAAAACATAAGGAATATATAAACCGAATAATGTGTTAAAGCTGATAGTGAATAAATTACAAATAGGATTTTAAATGAAAGCCAAAATCAACTCAGGAAAGAGCAATGCTAAATGGAGATACCCCTAAGTTACGCAAAATTTCTGAAATTTAGATTTTGCAAGTTTTCAAATGGGTTTTCGGTGGGTACCAAAGTACCGGCAACTGGTTTGATGATTACCCTCGAGACTAACAGTCAACAAGCAGTGTCATCGGCCCAGTGGTAATAAATTAACAAAATATTGAAGTTGTTGTGAATTTAATTTCTGTTATACGCATTTCGACACCATATGTCTCTTCGGTGCACATCAAATCAAAACATTTGGAAATTCATTAACCGAAAAATGATTTCATTCCGTGTATGGCACTCGGTAGATGTCCTTGGTACTGGATTTGGCTTTCTATTTCGATATTTTTGGAAATGAGTATTTCTTTGTGGACTACTTTTGGATTATGGCTTTCCATATTATTTGATTTTAATGCTGCGGATGAGAGGTTACTCCTTGAAACACGTGTACAGCATAATTTGCTGTAACAGAAATTTACTGTTTTTTTTTCTTTTTTGTTTTTTTGTTTTTTTTTTATGCAACTTCGGTATGTTTTGTATTTTAAGCCAACAGAGAACGAATTACCAATGTGATCTAAAAATGGAAGCCAAAATCAGCTAAGAACAGAGCTATGCAAGATGGAGATATGTTGTAATTGTTCATTAGCTCAGGACACTAGTGCTAATGTCGATCAACGGATGGCAGGGATTGTAATAGCACTTTGCTAGTTTAATTTATGTTTGTTGACGATCCCGTGTCCACTGGATAAATAAAGATATTTATCGGTAATTTGTAAGAGTTTCCTTTAATCTACGAGGGCTGATATTCTCAGTATCACCAAACTGGACACTATCACGAAAATATCGGGTCACTGTGAAGGAGTCACGTGCGGGTTGCTATGCTGACGTCATGTTTTGGCACTAGTTTTGTGTTCATACACGTAATACGTTGAATGAAGAATGCATATAAATTATTGCAATAAACAATAGATTAATTGTGCTACAATAGAAATTTCAGCTTATTTTTATTCAGTATACAGTTCTATTTATCATTTTGTGAATTACCAATAAAAGAAAAATAGGACATTTTTTTTGATACGGACTTTATCACAGCGTAACGCATCAAGCTCGCCCTAACGGGCTTACTTGATACTGGCCGCGATAAAGTCCGTATCAAAAACAAAATGTCCTATATTCCATATGTATGTAGCGTTGTTTGACAATCAGCAATGAAGTCCGTTCAAAGCGGTGAAGCGGTGCTGGGGGCCGTCTTGAACTTACTCAGAGATATTAGTAAATCTCATTGTTGATGGTTTCATGGTGATTTCAAGATGAAAAACGCGATTCAAATAAAAATAAAGACATAACAATAACGAGAATACAGAAAAACAAGGACATGTAACATCCACTAAAACAAGAAAATAATAATAAAAAAAAAACACAACATTTACAACCACTCATATAACAAAATACCGAAGTTACTGTGAATTTTGCTTCTGCATTTGCAGATTTCGACAACTGATGTCTCTTCAGCGCAGATCAAATCAAAACATTTGAAAATCCATATAAAGAAATATGTGTAAAAGCTGATAGAGAACAAATTACCAATAGGATCTAAAAAGTAAAGCCAAAAATGAGCTGAAGACAGAGCTATACGAAAGGGAGATTCTAGTTTTGAAGAAAATTTTCTGAAATTTAGATATTGCAAGTTTCCAAGTAAAGTAAGTTTACCGAAGTTCTGGATACTGGGTTGNAATCTCCTCGGGGATTTTCGTGACGTCACAGTGTGAAATACGTCAGGATGTATACGACGTCACAGTGAAAAGGGCGTGGTAAATCCAGTATGGAGGACAAGGTGTGGCAGAGGTGATATCTGACGTAGGAAGAGCTATGCACCGCTGTTTCGGAGATTGACTGGGTTGATGAATATCCTCGGGGACTAACAGTCGATTAGCAGAGGCATCGGCCCAGTGGTAGTAAATTACAAAATACCGAATTTAATGTGGATTTAGTTTCTGCATATGCGTATTTCGACAACTTGTGTCTCGTCTTCTTAAAGTGAGAACTCAAATGACAAAGCGACACCTGGTGATTCGTAAGGTTAAGCAATCCCCACTCTGTATACATCACCCGTCACAATGTCATTAAGTCAATCCAGGGTTGTGTCAAAAATTGAGTCAAATCCGTCAAGTCATGAGTAATGCTATATTTGTACACATTCTGAAATTAATATTCTAAATATCACAAAAATACATGAGAAGTAAAAACAGTTTTATCTTGCAAGTGTACAACTAGCTGCATTTGAAAACTGTGAATAGTCTTCGTTGAGATAACTGATGGACCTAATAAAATAGTCACACAAAAACAATGATACTATGATAGATGCTTCAAATCAACGTCAGTGATATTCGATGTGAATAGCTTGTCATTAAATAATCACCAAAATTTTGAGGACATCAGAGTTCTTCTAGTATGCTACATGAAAAAAGCACAATCGTTTCGCTTTGTTGTATAAAAACATAAATGCTGTACTTTTAAAAGGTATTGATTTTCTTAAACCAAAATAAGACGTAATTGCGTATAACAAAGAAATTAGCAAAATTCTTAGGGTTTTTCTGTCATCTATCCTCAAAGTCACAAACAAAAACAATTTCACGATCACAAAATAAAAAAAAAGAAAGAGGAAAGAAAAAGAACACTTCATCTCTGTGTATATGAAATCATTGCTAATATTACTTTGTCATTGCAGAGATTAGTACCGTAGGCTCAAATATTGCCCTCGGGAAACGAACTAAGCAGTCATCAACCTACACTGACGGCTCAGTGAACAATTGCAAATGATGGACTGAAGCCGAAAACTGTCAATTGCTACCGAAGCGGGATCTGCACTCACACCCAACTTTCTCCAAAGAAAAATGAATGGCGGGCGCTATTTTTGACATCTACAAGATCAATTTTTACGGTCGGGAGGACTGCAATAGTAAGCTTTTGTATTGTAAATTACAAATTGTCACTGCAGTTTTCTTACTTAATTTTGAAGTTTGTTTTTTTACATCTTTGTTGTTCTGTTTTGCTGTGCTCCTTGTCTTGATAAATATAGCTATATATAGATTTCAGTAAATTTAACTCAAACCGGAGCTAGGGGCAGAGTTGAACTTACTATGAGGTATTGGCATAGCTCATTGTTGACGGCATCATGTTGGCTTCAAGATGAAGAAAAATGGTAAAAGTGTTGATTCATTACTTGGTTTTGCCATGTTTTTGTAGAGGTGTTGTCTCACGTGCATTTACTCCATATCCCTTAATTGTTCATTTTAGACTGGAGTTTGTCTTTCCTGTAGTTTGGAGTCCGTAAAAAGATTCCCCGTGCGAGATATGTGTGTTCTCTATACATTTCAGTTATTGTGTTCTTGTTGAGAGAATTTCTCATATGGATGGACTAAGAAACTTTTAAATTTTGGCATTTGATTTTTTTTGCAATTTCAAATTTTTATTTTGACCACCTGCATATTGTGCCCAAATATCATGATTTTATTATGCCAAGTTTTCTTACTGTTGACTCGATGAGTGCCCACTGGTTGTTTAAATGATGTATTTTTCTTCTATAAGTCTTTTTGTCGGGCAACAGATAACACCAGTGGTAAGAATACTTTGCCAGTGTTTGCCAGTTAGTTTTAAATGTTTCTTGACGATCCCGCATCCATGAGTGAAAAAATGAAGATGGCGTTGCTCTACATCTAGCAATGAATTCCGCGCATACTGATGCTACAGCCGTCTTGAACTTGCTATGAGGTGTGAGCACAGCTCATTGTTCAAGGCCTGATGGTGACCCCAAGATGGAGAACAACGATTGCTTGGTTTTGCTCTGTATTTGTAGAGATTTTGTCTCATGTATATTTACTCCATATCCCTTTATTGATTATTTCAGACTGGATTTTGTATCTCCTGCAGTGTGGAGCTCATAAAAAGATTCCCCCTGCGAGAGATATAGGCTTTCTTTACATTTCAGTTATGGTGTACATGGTCTTGAGAGAATTTCTCATATGAATGGACAATAATATTTTCAATTTTGGCATTTTTTTTCTTGTGATTTAAAATTTGTATTCTGACCACCTGATTATTTTGCCCGCATCTCATGATTTCATTATCCAAGTTTTTAAACTATTAACTAGATGAGTGCCCAGTGGTTATTTAAATGTTGTGTTTGTCTTCTTTTAGTATTTTTGTCGGGCAACAGATGAGAGCAGTGGTAAGAATACTTTTCCAGTTAGATTTATGTTTGTTGAGGATCCTACATCCATGAGTAAATAAACATGGATGTAGCGTTGCTCAACATCTTGCAATCAATTTCGCTCAAACCGGCGCTAGGGGCCCTTTTGAACTTACTATGAAGTAGAGATATAGCTCATTGTTTAAAGTCTCATGGTGACTTCAAGATTTAAAACAACAATGAAAGAGTTGAACCATTGCTTGGTTTTGCCATGTGTTTGTAGAGACTTTCGCTAAACCTTTTCTATTCATAAATATAGACTGAAGAAGCGGGCGAATGGTCTCTCTTCTTTCATAATCTTTAATTGATGGTGAGGATGATTTGTGTAAATTTGTAATTGAAATTTTCTGCTGCTTTGCAATTTCCATTATTAGACATTGGATTAAACTGGTCAACTTATTCTGGTCAATTTTCGATATGTGAACGGCAACGTTTAATTACATGCATACCGAAGTAAGACAAGTCAAAGTTTTATTTGAAAAACTGGAGACCTATAACTCTTTTGTGTGTTGACTTTAAGCTTAGCAAATAGACTTAAACCTATTTTAGGTAACATTATAAGTCAAACACAGAAAGGATTTTTAAAGGGTCGATATATAGGGGAATGTACATGACTTATATTTGATTTGATGGAAAAAATGGAAGAACACATTCCCGTATTATTATTATACTGGTAGACTTTGAAAAGGCTTTTGACACTGTTGAGTGGTCTTTTATTGAAGAAACCGTGAAATATTTTGGATTCGGTCCTTCATTTATTAATTGGATAAAAGCATGTTACTGTAATATTTCTAGTACTATAATAAACAATGGTTATATTTCAGAGTCTTTTGCACTAGAAAGAGGGGTTCGTCAAGGGACCCTTTATCTCCTTATTTGTTTACTTTGGTATTGGAATTATTAAGCAGTGCAATAAAAAATGATCCTGATATTTCAGGTATTACGATTGGAGGCTCTGAATTTTTATTAAGCCAATATGCTGATGATTCCTTCGTAGTCTTGGATGGAGAAAAAATATCTTTAGAAAAATCATTATCATTGTTTCAATTGTTTTCGGAATGTGCTGGACTCAAGATTAATGTACATAAAACAGAAGCATTATGGATTGGATCAAAAAAGGGAAGCATCAACAAAATTTTGCCTGAAAAAATTTTGTCATGGAATTTTTCCGGGATATTTAAGTTACTTGGAATTTGGTTTGAACTTGCGAAGGAAGATAAGACTATAATAAAGTTTCCAGAAAAATTAAAAAAGTATCGGGTCTTTGTTGAATGTTTGGTCTTTTAGAGAATTAACATATATTGGAAGGATTACTGTGATTAAAACCTTGGCACTACCCATATTGGTACAAGTGATGAGTATAATATTAAAGTGACATTTGTAGAATTTTATGGATTGATAAGTGCGATTCAAACTAGCTGGAGGAAACTTGTACATGGGAAAGAAACGTTGAATAATATAGAAAATAAAATTATAGATAAATTGAAATGTGACTCTAAACTATGTAAATATTTTCATAATTTATTTTTGGAACAAGTGACAGAGACACCTCTAATGACACAACACAAATGGGGATCTGAATTAAATACAGAAATTAAAGACTAGGGACAAATATATAATGCATCTTTTTTTGATATCAAGGGACTCTGTTCTTCAAAATTTTAATTTCAAACTCTTTCATAGAATTTTGGCATGTAACTCTTATTTGCAAAAATGCAAACTAAAGGAAACAGAGCTTTGTACCTTCTGTTCAGAAACTTAGGAAAAACTAATACATATTTTTTGGGAATGTTCATTTGTGCACAATTTTTGGATTGGTATTAGAAATTCATTGAACTGCTGTGGAATTACGATTCCTCTGAACCCAAAAGAAGTTATTTTTGGTGTGACAAATGAATCATAGATATATGATACTATAATCATACTTTACTTATTCTGAAATATTTTATTTATAAATGCAGATGTGATGGAAAAAAACCTTCCGTTGAGGGGGAATTGAATATTTAAAATACTATATTAACATAGAAAAAATTATGAACTGTTCTTATCCCTGCACAGAATAATAAAATCAATAGAAAGTGGTCACTTCTGGAGGCAGTAGTTGTATAAAAATATACTGTTAATTTAAAAACATGATATAGATTTATATATACTGTCTGTATGATATTTTATACTTTATATGTTTCAGTTGTATTGAATTGTAATTTAACATGTTCACATTTATTTTTTACCACTGGTTCGAAGCCTCTGCTGGTGGTCAGTTAGTCCCCGAGGGTATTCACTAGCTCATTAGTCAGTTCTTCTATACTGACCCGAAAGCCAACTTTATTTGGGAACTTGCAATAACTTAAATTTTGTAAATTTTGTTGAAAACTAAGGAAAATCTATCTCATGCAAAGCCCTGTCCCAAGCTGATTTTGGCCTTCCATTTAGATCATAATGGTAAGTTGTTCTCTGTCAGTTTTTAAATATCTTGATTTGAAATGCAGATATTAAATCTACAATTAATCAATATTTAGATATTTGTTATAACTGGATCGATGCCTATGCTGGTGGACTGTTGGTCCCCGAGATTATTCATCGGAGTAGTCAATATTTCGGTGCGTGATTTTAATTGGAAACTTGCAATATCTTAAAGATGGTTGAAAGTAAAAAGTATCTCCCTTATGCAAAGCTGTCCTTAGGTAATACTGGCGTTTCTTCACGTTCCATTTAGATCATATTGGTAGATTTTTCTCTATCAGTATTAAAACACCTTCGACTTTATCATCTTTCAAACATGAAGATTTAATCTGCTCAGAAAAGATGTAAGTTGTCGCAATTGCCATATTCAGTAATGAAATTCATAGTAAGTTCAGTTTTAAACCATTTGTTACAACACGGTCGATGTCACTGCTGCCCATGCAAAACATATTTATATTCTTGAATTCAAATATTTGGCTCTCGGTCTTGTGACAACATAAAACTATTTATTACAACGAATGAAACGCAAAAGGATCCACCCCAAAAAGACGGCAAATTATAACTTCAACGATTTTTATGTCATGGAAGATAGAAATATGTACCTATCAAATTTTCTTGATATGAAATGTCAGCTTATAGGCTGTTTGTTGTTTAACAAACGGGCGTTAACTGTGATCAAGGGGTATTTGCTTATGGCAACAAAATGCTATTGAATAACTTCAACAGTCAAAGGTAAAAAAAACCCTAATATTCTAATCGCTTGTAGTTGATTTAAGTCTATCTCTTTTCAAAGAGAAAGATCTTGCTGTATTTTGTCTGATCATTATTCTTTTTTTCTGTCTCATTTTCGGGAAAACAGCTAGTCTTATCCTTCTGATACTTTATGAAATGATTGTACTGAGCAACACAAGAAACGCACCACTTTTTGAATATTATCTAGCTCCCTAGAAATTTAAGTCGTATCAGTCTTTTATGTATTTTTAAATTTCTAATGTTGAGAACAAGCAAGTCTTTTTTTTTGTCAAAAAATCTGTCATTTTCAAGTCACAGCAACGGTTTCTGTTGAATGTGTGAGAAAACCAAAGTAAAAAAAATCCTTTCCTTAGAATGAGTTTGTTAGGAAGTTGTATTGTCAAAAGTTACAAAAACAGTAATTCTTTACCAAATCTTACAGGTAGGAGCACAAAAGGTTCAAAATTCATCCTTTTCAACATTTTTTTGCAGTTTTGGGTGAAAAAGTGGTTTTTTGAGAAAATGAAATTCAGAAATCCAAACAGTTTCATCTTTTCAGAATTTTGACTTTGTGATAAGAGAAACAATGTGTAAAAATTTCAAGGTGTTTTTGCAAGTATTTGAAGAGATATTTGCTGTTGAATTTTAAGGTACATAAAAATACATGTAAGTGGTGCGTTTCTTTTGTTGTTGAGTATATATCAGTCACAATAGATAAGTTTGAGGGAACAGACTAAAAGCATGATTTTACCTCATAATCTTTAACTGATGGTAAAGATTGGCTTGTGCACATTTGTAATCGAACTTTTTTGCTACTTGTGAACTTCCTTTATTAGACACGTGATTAAACTGAAAATTTATGCTACTGGAACAGTAATTTATTCAGTCATTTGTAAATGAATTAATATCCCAATTTTCTTCTGTTTTTATTATTTCGTTAGCAAAAACAGGTATTGTTGTATCAATGGTTTCCTCATAAAAAATAATATTCTTAAATACTCGAATATCAATATGAACATTATATTTTCTTCTTGGGGATTAATATCTGATCAAATATATTTGTTTTTAAACATCTCTGAGATTATAGTTTACGAAATGTTTAGATTTTATCTGCACTGAAGAGACATAATTTGGCCGAAAGGGCCGTATGCAGTCGTTAAATTTACATTAAGTTCGGTATTTACTTGTATATCCAAATCAAAATTTGACATTTTCCCGTCTTTTGGGTAACATACTCTTGATGTGCTGCCTTTTTCCAAGTAAAAAAATAAACAATTATAGGGTAGTTCCAAAAATCTTGTATATTTGCACATTACAGCTGTAGAATTGTATGGTTGCGTTATCTCCTCGCTTTATTGCAAGACAAACACTGTAAAGAAAGCGAAGATAGGTCAAAGAAAAGCGATTAACACAAAAATAATGACAGGCGAAAAACATAATTTATATCAAACTTAACAACAACAAAAAAGAAAAAAAAAAAAGAAAAAAAAAGAAAAAAAAAAAACTAATCGAGATAAAAACAGAAAAGACCAAACAAATTATATAGAAAATAAGTTCATAAAATCCTCATTGTATAAATGGTGCCACGTATTTCAAACTGTACTTGTAAAACTAGGGGAATTGTAGAAACATAATCCTATCAATTTTTTTTACATATTGATTTTGATATAAAATGAAAGCTTATAGTCTTAACACCTTTGAACAATCAATTTCTGTGATGTAGGAAAAATGGTAAGGACAACTATGATGCTTTTACTTGAGATTTTATATATAGTTTCCATAGTCAAAGGTAATAGAAGTAATATTTAAACAACAAAGAATATTGTGTGTAGCTGTCGTACATAGTGGCCCCCAGTACGTAAATGAAATGTTAAACATACATAAAAGAGAGGAAATGCTTTTTTTCTCTTCATAAATGCTTTAAATTTTATTTATGTTTTATGCATTAATTTTTTCGCAGTTGTCCAAGTATGACAACTAAACATTTTTTTTCTGATTCTTTTTTTATATGACACTTAACTGTTTCACAATATATATAATAAATAGTCGAAACACTCGAACTTAATTTTTTAAATTAAAATAGAAATGTTTCATTTACTTATACAAATATTTCAATGAATTTGCGAGCAAATTAAGAGGTAAATATCATTTTGCAAAAATGGAATGGTCAGACCACGCCTATCTTTGTATAAGGTATACAGGACACACAATGTTATTGAAATATACATAACGGGTAATTCAGAAACATAAAAATGCTTAATCCATCATTTGTCTGAAACTAGCTATTGTGTAATACAACAGAAAATGTTATGTGTAGGCACAAACAAGGAACATCCTCGTAATCTTGGATAAAACAGATTTATATAGTCTTCGGACAACGGCAATAGCATAAAAAAGGAAAAAAGACACCTTAATAAGAAACAAAATCATACAGATAGCAAAAACGAGAAAATGGAAAACAAAGAAATGAGACATCCTCAAAAACAAGAAAAAACACAACATTTCAAACTCAGGCACTTAAAGTGTGAACTCCATAAAAACCGACACCTGGTGCTTCACATGTTAAGCATTTCCTGCTCCGAATACGTCGATCGCCACACTGATTATGTGTCAATCCAAAGACCGACACCTGGTGGTTCACATGTTAAGCATTCCTTGCCCAGAATACGTCGATCGCCACACTGATCATTTGTTAATCCAAAGACCGACACCTGTCGGTTCAAATGTTAAAACATTTCCTGCTCCGAAAACGTCGATTGCCACACTGTTTATGTGTTAATCCAGGGTAAATCCTGGGTTAATCCGTCGTGTCTTGAGTAATGTTATATTTTTTACACAATCTGATATTCTAAATATCACAAAATACATCATACTTTCAAATTTTGGCATTTATTTATGTAAATTCGAAATGTAATTTTGACCACCTGTCTAAAATGCCCACATCTCACTATTTAATAATGCTAAGTTTTCTTACAATCGACTTGATGAGTGCCCTATGTTTGTCTATATGTTGTAATATTAATCGTCCACTAGCTTAAGACACTTGTGTTTTGTCGGGCAATGGATGACAGTGGATGTAAGAGCACTTTGCCAGTTAAATTTATGTTTGTTGACAATCCCGCATCCATGACTAGGAAAGACAGGAATGTAGCGTTGCTCAACAATTAGCGAAGACTTCCGCTCATAAAGGTGCTGGGGCCGTCTTGAACTTACTATGAGGTATGAGCAAAGCGCATTGTTGAAGACCTCATGGTGACTTCAAGATGAAGAACAACAATAAAAGCGTTGTTCCTTTGCTTGTCTTGTATTTGTAGACTTTTTCTCATGTGCATTTACTCCATATCCTTTCATTCATCATCAAAAGTAAGAACAGAATTATTTCCCAAGTGATCATCCAACAGTATTTGAGATCTGTCAGAAAAGCCTCGTTTGAATTATCTGACACACCTGTCAAAATAGTCATACAAAAACAATGATTTCATATTTTACCATAATGATAGTTGTTTAAAAGCAACGAAAGGGTTGTTCTTGTCGAATAGCTCGTCCTTAGAACTGACATACAAGAAATTTTTTTAAAGTTTGAAAAAAATTTAAGAAGCTTCAAAAGGAATACTGCATGTCATAAACATAACTATTTTACTTTGGTTGCTTCAAAAACAAAAATGCAATTATGGTTTAAGGGCATTTAAATTTTTTAATTTCTGAGAGGTCTTCCTGTCATCTGGCCAAGGCATCACACAAAAATAATTTCACGATCACAATTTTACCATTTTAAAATGCAGTCAATATTGTCGTAATAAATAACAAAAAAGAAAACTCTCCACCTCAGTGTATTTAATTACTTAAAATACTTGTACATTGCAGAAAGTTGTACCTTAGGCTCAAATATTGCCCTCGGAAAAAGAATTAAACAGTCATCAACCTACACTGAGGGCCCAGTGAACAAGTCTGCATCATTCATTGCCAATGACGGTCTAAAGCCGAAAACTGTTGGTGTTGATTGCTTCCGTAGCGGAATCTGCACTCATACCGACGCCCCTCCCAAGAATAACGAATGGTGGGCCGTAAATTTAGGAGCTATATTTGACATCTACACGATCAATATATACGGTCGTGAGGACTGTCATAGTAAGTGGGCAATTGATCTTAGTGCTATATTTGACTTCTACACGTTCAATATATACGGTCGGGAGAACTGCTATAGTAAGTAGGCAGTTAATATGGGAGCTATTTTTGACATCTTCAACATCAATATATACGGTCGGGAGGACTGCCAAAGTAGGTTAGCAGTGGATGAATGAGCTATATTTGACATCTACACGATCACTATATACGGTCGTGAGAGCTTCCATAGTAAGTGGGTAGAGTAAGCGGAGATTTACTTTATGAGCCATATTTGACATATACATGATCAATATATACGGTCAGGTGGACTGCCAGAGTAAGTGGACAGTTGATATGGGAAATATATTTGACATCTACACCATCAATATATACGGTGGTGAGGGCTGCCATAGTAGGTAGGCAGTAAATTTAGGAAATATATTATTAGGAAAATTAGGAAATATAATGTATTATTTAAGAATCAATTATGTATTATACTCATTGTAAGAATATCTTTGTACTTAAGGCAATAGAAACTTACATAATTGGTTCCTAGTCAATTTTTCATTGAAACGGATGAGATAGTTTTACTTTTTATTTTGAAAACTAAGATATATAAATGATTCAAACCAACTTTTTGTGCTACTGAAAAGTAATTTAATAACAATTGTAGTCTTTAGTCTGTGAATGGGGCCATATGATGTTATATCATTCTAGAAAAGCACAAAGACCGTGGATTTTATCTTCAGTCGATATGCTGAAAATAAATTATTCTAATCAGTATGGTGAATGAAAGGGTAGATGCACACAAGAAAAAGTCTCTACAAATACACGTTAAAAAAGCAAAGGAAGAATTCTTCTATTGTAGTTCTTCATCTTGAAGTCACTATGAAGCCTACAACAATGAGCTTTGCTCATACCTCATGATAATTTCAAGGCGGCCTCTAGCACCGGTTTGAGCGGAAGTCTTTGCTAATTGTTGAACAACGCTACATCCATGTCTTTTCTAGTCATGGATGCAGAATTGTCAACAGACGCAAATTAAACTAGGAAAGTGATCTTACAATCACTTTCATCCGTTGCCCTACAAAAGCATTAGTGCCTAAAGCTAGTGGACGATTATATCAGACAGAAAAACACAGGGTACTCATCAAGCAGATTGTAAGAAATCTTGGCATTTATATTTTGGTATGTATATTTTTTTTCAGTTGATCGGCTTTCAGAATATGATGTTGATGTCATCCTACCGAGGAATTTGCTTGACCTGCTCACTTTTGAGACTATAACAGCCAGTGAGATTACATACAACCACTATGAGCCATTTCCTACTAGGAAATTAAAAATTCAGTGTCCAAACAATACGAGGGGTAAGATTGTAAGAATTCGACACCGCAAAGCTAAAGTTCTGACCTTGTGTGAGGTGGAAGTTTTTGGTGAAATTTCCTGTTTATCGAGTAATTATCAAAATTAAGTCACTTTAGTATTTCAAAACTGCATTTTAGCTGAATCGAATAGCAGTAGATGTCAGGAGTTTAACCGGTCATGTATTTCTTTTACAGTTTCAATTTAAATTACATATTTGCATCCCACTATAAACACATAATCTAAAGTTAACCCACCCAAACAACATATATTTGTCCCGAAAGGTACATACCTTCTCTAGATTATATGAAAATTTTATTTCTGCTATATGAATTACATCTTTAAGGAGGTTTGCTGCTCACATTTTGGGAATTCTGTCAGATTTTCGGAATCCTCGGGTTTTATCCATGTTAATGCATTATAATTTTTTGTCCATTGACCTCCTTATTTTTTTCTATAATTTCATTTTATACATCTTCGTGAGTATTCTGTAAAAAATTCATTGAATTCTATTTATTTGGTCACATTCATTCATAGTCAAAACCTTGCTAATGTTAATCCTATGAAAAATCAGAGGAGTTCAACTGTGGAAAATAATAATCTTGGTTCTAGTGGAAATATATATTACAATTCTTCTTGCCATGAAAACAAATAATTTTATTTGAATTTGAACAAAAAAGAGTTTTGCTTGAAATACAAATAAATAATTTTATTTGAAATTTGGTGAAAATGAAATATTCGTTCGAGATGGACATGAAAATAAATAGTTGTTGTAGATAAACTCGTCTTAGCTCCACCAACCATGTCATTTAAATGGTCGTCCCTCGTTGAATCCTTACAAACAATTTTAAAAGTACATGATTGGACATCTTAGTCATGAACATTTACAGATATACAAAAGTTATTTATTTCTATGACAACACGGTGTGTTTTAGTAGCTATGGTATTCACTGAAATCTTGCCAAACACAAATAAAGACTAGAATTATTGCGGCTTTGTGAGCCATAGTTACCCCTGCATCACCTCTTTGTCATGAAATTCCAATCAGTGGTTTAATAGGAGAGGTAGATACAAGGC
Source organism: Modiolus philippinarum (assembly GCA_002080025.1). Classification (NCBI taxonomy): domain Eukaryota; kingdom Metazoa; phylum Mollusca; class Bivalvia; order Mytilida; family Modiolidae; genus Modiolus; species Modiolus philippinarum. The sequence continues at coordinate 19,683 of MJUU01024621.1, forward strand.
CGGGATACAAGCTAGCTTTTGGAATTAAGCTAGGAGATAAAATGCAAAATATTGGAAAACAAAATACAAACTGAAGTATATATCTACAATGTGTAAATTAAGTTCCTGCCTTAGCTTAATGAAATTCTGACCCGTTGTTAAGGAGGAGTAGTGGATACCAGATGATCACCATATGGTTTGTATTGAGGAACAATAACAAAAGATCGAAAACATTTCAAAATCAAGATCGAAAGAATTATTGGAATACAAAATACACAGTGTACATCTGCAAGGTGTTATTAAGCTACTGCAAAAGTCAAATTCAAAGTCAAATTCAAATCAGTGGTTCAGGAGAATTATAGGATTACAACTTTCAGCATTGAGCTAAAATGACAAAGTCCAAATATGTAAAAAAATAGAAAAAAAAATGAATTAGTGAAAATCAAAAGAATGGATTAATGGAAATCACGAACATTTATATCTTCAGTAAAGAGGGGTTTAATGAGTAGGAGTTAATTGAAATAACTAATATTAAGTTTTCATCCAATTTGAAAAGTTTTTCTCTGATCAACAAATGGATGGCACCTATACATGTAATATACATCGATGCAAATGAAAAATTGGAAGACGTTACATAAACAACTTTATCTAAACATAAATAAAATTAAACACGACATTAGAAAAGAAAACTTCATGTGCAAAAAATACTTTAAAAACAGAAAATTGCTCTAGATACTACCCAAGGTAACAGTTTTAGAAGTCCTTAATTACAAAATTTTACTGTTCATGTTGCAACTTTGGTATTTTTGTATTTTTAAAGTTCTAATTGGTGATTTATGTCTATTGATATAGCTGGTCGTGTGTCTCTCCACAAAGGATTTCCCGGTAAATGGTACAACGGAACGATGATTGAGACAACACCTTTCATTTCCGAGAGTGCCATAGGTTGCATTGTTTTGTGTAAGACTGTAAAATGCTGCTTTGCTGCAAATTACAACGAACTCAGGAGTGAGTGTGTTTTGACATACCAAATGGATCCTAACACTGAACCTAAACTTGTAGCCAATAGACAGTGGAATGCGTTTCTACTGTACTAAGAGGGGATTTATACAGTGGGATATTCAAATACAAGGAAGAATTCAAACAGATAGTGACAGCGACTTTTTACATAATGAAAAAGTGATTTCTTGAAATATCTTTAAAATAAACTATATAAGCAGCCTTGTAAATGTTGTGGACTATCAGAATCTTTGCTGTGTTCCTAACAAAGCATGAATAAAGGATTGAAAGGCTAAAATTGTTATAATTAACAAAATACCGAACTGACTGTTAATTAATTTTTTTCATATGCGCATTTCGACAACTTATGTCTCATCAGTGCAGATCAAACCAAAACATTTGGAAGTACATTGACCGAAAAACATGTTAAAGCTGATAGAGAACAAATTAAAAAAGGGGTCTTAATAGAAAATCCAAAATACAGCTAAGGACAGAGCTATGGATGAAGGAGATACTCCTTAGTTTTAATAAAATTTGGTAAAATTTAGATATTACAAGTTTTAATACAATCGGCACTGAAGTACTCACTACTGGGTTGGTGAATATTCTCTGTGACCAACAGTCCACCAGCAGAGGAATCGGCTGAAAAAAGGAAAATAAAATATTAATAAGACATAAGATATGCATGCAATTTTTATGTAAAGAAAGTGAATTCAAGCTTTTTTGAAAAATCCTTTTTAACTTTGATTGAAATAGTACCCTTTACGATCTTAAGTAAAAAGCACACCGATTCCTCAAGCACTCGCTGGAATATTTTCATGCTGATGGTATGCAAATAACAAAACTAGAATAATTACTGTCTGAAACGGCAGTGACCCTGCACTCCTTGTTTGACATAGAAAACAGTTAAAGACCCTGACTATAATTTTTCTTAAAAGTTTGACATTAAATTATTGATAGTCACTTTTTTATAAAAAAGAATTCAATTTACAAGGTTGTCAGGAAGAATTCCAAAAATAAGTAGTCTTTGAATCGTTCAAGAATTTTGACAAACTTGGAATCAAATATTTTGGAAATCATTATTATCGCTTCTGTATTCGTTTGCCGATGTATATATGTTTCTGTTTCACAAATGAGAACAGATATATTTGGGTAGATCCAGAGTTTGTTACCGGACTGACTAACACCGACTGTGACAAAACCAGACTTTTCACTGGCAGTGTGACGGGTACCACGCGTGGAGCAGATCATGCTTACCCTTCCGGAGCACCTGATGATACCTCAGTTTTTATAGGGGTTCACACTGCTAGTGCTTAAGTTTTGTGACGTTCTTGTTCTTTTCTGTTTTTGTTTTTGTTTTGTCTTTGCCATACTGTCTCAATTCTTGTTACTGTGAATTGCCGTCATTTTGGATTTATGATTTTAGAATTTCCCCTTTCCTCGTTCTTGCTTCGGTATTCGTTTGCCGATGTATTGGATTTCAAAAATATTTGATTCTATTTTTTTTTATAAATTTCCTGAAAGTCTCAAAGACCACTTATTTTATGGAATTCTACCTAGCAACCATACTGCTAGGATTTGTTTCTATTAGGGCAATCATTTTCACCAATTGGATTTCAAAAATAAGAATCAAATTGGTGAAAATGTTCCTTCTAATACTAGCAAATTTTTGAACTATGGTTTATGTAGAATTCCAAATTATGAGTGGTCTTTGACAATTTCAGGAAATTTACCAAATTTTGAATCAATTATTTTGGAAATCTAATTTGTGAAAATGATTACCCTTATCAAAACATATTCTTACAGTATTGTTGCTATAGGTAGACTTGCAAAAAATAAGTGGTCTGTGACACTTTCAGGAAGTGTACTTAATTTGGAATTGCTGTTTTTTCAGAATGGTTGACGCGCCACATATTAGATGAACTTGATGCAATGGTAATATGTATTAAATGGATAGACACATCAATTCGATAAAAACGACATAATGCACCAGGAATACTGGTTTTCACAGCATCAAGTCCTGATCTATCAAGTGGACGGTTAATATCTGTAAAACGCGTTGGAATTAAACATGTGACAATTCAGACCCTTCAAAAAAGACATTTCTATATACTTTAGTTTGAAACAGAAATAATTATACAGCTGTCAAGTGATGACTACCGTTAATGCCTGTCCTATGTAGCCCTTTAATAGCAAACCTGAAACAATTGTTGACTAATCGACATGTCTGTCACATTAGTTTAGATTACACATGTCTATGCTTATCAAAACAATGGGAGTAACGGTATTATGCTGATATTGCTGCTTTCCTAGATTTTTTGTTTATTTGGTATACCAGAAACAGTTAATCATCCAATTTTTTTTATTAAGACAATTTATGAAATGGAATCTGAAATTAAAAAAATTAAATGAATAAAAAAATACCTTAGGTGCTGTAACTGTAATTTCTGTATATGGCAATTTCGACAACTTATGTCTCTTCAGTGTAGATAAAATAAAAACATTGGAAAACCAGACATCAAAAAGTAAAAAGTAAAGTTTGTAATTATGCTGCAAATACACCAGTTCCTGTTATCAAATGGGCATTATTTTTCAATCTAATATTTGATATGGCTAGACGTCTATTATTGTTTGGTTGTTGTTTGTTAAAAGCCAATGAGGGTAATTATAAAATGATCTGAACAAAATTGTCAAGAGTCAAAATCCAAATGGCAAAAAGACAAAGCAGGTGGAAACCAACGGACAAATTTTCGTCCTGACTGGGTATAGACTTTCAAATGAAATGGTTGTTTAAACCAGTTTTATGCTGTTGGACCAGAGGTCCCAGAGGGTATTCACCAGCCCAACAGTCAGACTCGTCTGACATCAAAATTGTACCTTGCGTGTTCAAGAAAGTTTCTGTTTTTATCAAAATTCTAACTCATTAAAAATACCTAGGCTTCATTCCGTGTATGGCACTCGATAGATGTCCTTGGTACTGGGTTTGGCTTCCTATTTTGATTTATTTGGTAATGAGTACTTCTTTTGTTACAACTTTTGGATAATGGCTTTCCATATTATTTGATTTTAATGCTGCTGATGAGAGGTTACCCCTTGACACACGTGTACAGCATAACGAAATTTACTGCTTTTTTGATTCGTTTTTTTCTTTGTTTTATGGATTGCAAAACCTACTCTTCCATTGCGATAATTATTACGGTATGGTTTTGTTACATCTTAGTATGATAATGCTTCATTTTGCATACAGGGCATTCCATAGAAGAATGCAAATAGAATTAAAGGTAAACGTTAAAAAGAATTGTTATATATGATTCCTTGAAATTGTAATTGAAAGTATTTGATATTTTTAATTTGTTAATTTCTTTCGCCTTTTGAATTTTTCTGCAATAACAAGTCTACATACGTTAACGTCTTGTGTCGTCAAAATGTAAATCATCTCTTTTGTGACAAGTTTTACTCCATTTCGTATTTGTATATTTTCTGTTTGTTTAAATGTATGAGGAAGGGATAATCAAATTATGTACCCCTAAGGAATTATTAAACTAAGTAATGCAGTGATAGCTTTGTAGATAAGAACAAAATGAATACTCTTTTGAAGAATTTCCAAAGAAAATTCTACGCCGATTGATTTAGTCAAATTTCAGTGGATCACAGTTAAAGTATTTTGTAAAGAACAAAGCATACACTTTACGTCTGGTACAATTTGGCTTTGTATATATCTTTGATATTACACTACCAGGGCCTTACTTCTTAATGTCTTTTTATTTCTGTGCATTGTAGCTGTATAACGTCCTTGTTTTGTCTTTGTTTTGTCGTTGCAGTTTTTGCCACGTCTTTTGACTTCTATTTTTGTGATCATTACTTCCCTTGTTCCTTCGGTATTCTACTGCCGTTGTTTTATGCACCGATTGCAATATGTTTGGTAAACCAGATGAGTAATTTATATGTAATGGACATTTCATACATCATTTATGTAGATTACACTACTTAAAATTCATTAGTTTCAGAGGTTATGAAGCCTAAATGACATAAGACCAACCTGACTTTTTTTTCAACAGGTGAGACAATAAGACTACCTACATTTAAATCATCTAGTCGTCTATAAGGTTATCTTGAGCTGTACCAAACAAGGTGTGTTTATGAAACACCACATATTTTATTAATTACATGGCATCTTAATATTTTAGTTAGAGATATCTTTCTTTACACAAAACATATGAAAATGGAATCACACACTTATATTTTGCCCTTGACCTTTGACCTAACCTAATTTATTGGGACATATTTATGTTCCTCGTGCTTAGACCTATACACTTGCCAAATATGATAAGCCTATCTTTAATAGTTCAAAATTAATTTATAAGGGATGTTTTACTCGAGACTCCCTTTTATCTGACAAGGTGTTACCCTATGATCTTTACAAATCAAAGACTATACGGTCAATAATTGTTAATCAGCAAAGATAGAGGAAGAAGACAGTGTTTGTAATTTATTGCTCATCAAACTTTTGTCAAACTGATACTGAAAATTTGTTTTATTTAAACAAAAACATTCAATGTGAACGGGTCGGATTAACTGAGGAGAATATTAAAGATAAATATTCTGAGAATATAATATTCAATATAATTTTCCGGGAATAGTATTTAAATCGAAAAAATAAAATGTTGTAGTTTGATTGTTTCCGATTCGATATATCAAATTGTGATGCATGGATGGAAAATATACAGTTTTGTTGTAAAAAGTGAAAAAGTGGAAATTAATTCGGAAACAAATAGGTTTCATTATTAAAATTGAATATATAGAGAGAAAGAATGGAAATGTGGAATAAAATTACAGCTTCATTGTAAAAAATGAAAAATTGAAATTTGGATGAAAATTACAGTTTCATTTGTAAAAAGAAAGTGAAAATTGAAATTAGGAAAAAATGGAAGTTTTATTTTTAAAAGTGCAAAAATTGAAATTATCTTGTGGATTTAAATTTTGTTAGCAATAAATTTTTATGTTGGATATTTCATTACCACATTCTTTATTTATTTAGCAAATGACCCGTGACTAATCAGAATGATGCATTTCTGATCTCTAATGTGTTAAGTGTCTGTCTACTCTATTGTTCTGACTTGTATTAAGCAAGTTATTAAGATGGTCAGTAGACAAATTCTTAACACTTTAGAGATTGGAAATGCAGCATTTTGATTGGTCGAGAAGTAAAACATACCTTCTAAAGAAGGTAAAAATATTTATGATAACATTAATAGAAACAAGACATGGTTACGACGGTCCGTTATCTATTTTTGTATAACACAGTGGGAATATATATACTTGACCTTCATTTTCCACAAACGTTGTTGACATGACGTGACCTTTGTATTGATTTCGTTCTCTGTATTTTGACTACTTTTACACCTTCTATGACGTGCCAAATCAGGTAAGAATGTCTTTATTCTTGTTTTTAATTTGTTTTGAATTTTGTTCGTTTTAATTGTTTAATTTCGTTTGTTTTGGTTTGATTTTTTTTGTTTGATAATTGTTTTGTTTTTATTCCTTTTTTTATCAACAGAATGCATGGAAGTATATGAGACATATCGGTCGGTTAGTCAGTTAATCCTCGTTGTTACGGTAATGTTGTTAAAAAATGCCTGAAATTGATTACAAATCAAGAAAAGCTGGGACGTAACTTACATTCTTTATGTAATCATGGTAATAGGAGATATTGACAAGATACTCTGCTTGCATCCGTTAAATTAGCTTTGAGATCTAGTGACCTGAAAATTTTACATAATACTGGTCTCTCGCTGATACTGCCGATGTGTACTGAAATATATGATGATTCTTAACCAAATCGTGCGTGAAGTTTTGAGTTTGATTTTTCTTCCGAAGTGCGACAGTGTTTTACCAGCAGACTAGGCTCCTTTAGCTAGACAGCAGATTAGAGCATAGCACCCCTTGACCCATTTTTCAAAATTACGTATCGTAATATTCTCTCCTTTCAAGATTGTGGTCATGGAGTTAGTAATCTACCTGTATGGGGTTTTATTCGTATATTTACTAAACTATATGGAAACGGGACAGATAAAGGGGAGGTTTGGGTACCCATAAACTTGTTTAACTCTACCACTGGCTTTTGCTGGTGCCGGCTGTCCCGAGTTCCTATCGTTGTTTTCGTTTGTCATTTGTTTTATTTGTGTTTTTCTGTGTAGTTCCCTAGCATATTGTGGTATTTAATTATAATTTTCAGCCATTGTAGATGTTTCCTGTTGTCCCTTTTATTTCATATATTGTAAAAGTGGAGATAATTTGTAATTTCAATAGCAAAAGAGGCAATTGTTATGCTAATTAAAATTATCACCTCTTTTACCAAAAATTAGATATTATCAAGCGCATTTGGTCAGTTATTGCAAACTAAAAGGCGTTAAAACTTCTTTAAAGTCCGTAGTGCGAGCCTTTCAAAACGTTTAAAGCCTTTAAAATTGCTATAACTGGCCAAAAATGCGGTTGATAATTAATTTTTGCGAAAGTTCGAACATACAAAATGTCGGTTTTTGTGTTTTTTAAGCTTCGAACTATGTATTACACCATTTTTGATCGACAATATTTTTGTCGAATTTCCAACAAACAACAGGGATTCCAATGGAAACTAACTGTGTGCCTATTTAGACTGACCTTTTCCTTTAGTCGTACGAGACCAAGCATTTACAAGGGCTTACACAAAGAAAGCAAAAATATTTAGCCCAGTCCTTTAATTTCAACTTCCGCGACATAGACGATGTACTTTTTCTTAATAATCCTAAATTTCAGAAATATTTACATCAGATTTATCCACATGAGCTTGAAATTATAGAAACAACTCATACACCCACTTCAGCTTCGTACCTAGATCTTTTGTTGTATATTGACGAAGATGGACGTTTGAAATCTAAGTAATACGACAAGCGGGACGATTTTAATTTTTCTTGTTGTGAACTTTCCCTTTCTTAGCAGCAATAAACTTACCTCTCCAGCTCATTGAGTTTACATTTCACAGTGGATTCGTTACTGCCGGACATGTAGTTTGTACAGTGATTTTTTAACAGAACAAAAACACGTCCCAAAAGCTGCTAAGTCAGGGATTTGTTTAACCATTGTTAATTTCGTCCCTCGAGAAAGTATATGGCCTTCACCATAACATCATGGGAAAATATGACGCGTCAGTATCCCAAATGAAAGCGGACATTTTCAGCCAGATTCACGTCGTCCCGGATTTGACTACCGACTTTGATATGTTCCTAGATTTACTCCCTTACAGTGCGACGGGTGCTGTTAAAAGAGCAGGACATGCTTTCCTTTCCGGACCACCTGATGTCGCTCTCGATTTAGAAGGGATTTCACATAGTTAGTGTTTTAGTTTTTTGTGTTGTCTCGTAAAATATAAGTTTTGTCTTCGTCAGTAATGTTTGTAATTCCGATTTGTCATCGTCAATGTTTATATACTAAAGTCATAAAAACTTCTTAAACTTTTAACTTGGTACTGTTTTAGAGTTAGAGAAGTAACACGTACCATGGATTTTTACTTGGTTATATGGTATGGTTAGATAAAGGCATTAACCAATCTGCTATCTAACAGATCTTTCAAAAACATATTTTCCTCACTTATAGTGTGACGGAGACATACTTACCCTTCCGCAGCACCTGATGCCATTCTCAGTTTTACTGGACTTCACACTGTGAGTGCCTTGTTTTTGAATGTTGTGTTTTTTATTTCTGTGTCATTGTTTTGGCCCTGTCTTTGGACTTCGGTTTTTGTAAATTCCACTCATTTCTTCCTTCGTTATTCTACTGTGGTTGTTTTAAATAAGCACAATACAAAAAACTCATCACTGATTTTTGTAACCATGAATGACAAGATGCTTGACATCAATAATTTAATTCATGGTTGTTAAACATCAATCTCGGAAAAAGAAGCATTAACCACTAAACCTCTTTCACAGCTACTCACTACTTTGTTGACCGCAGTCAGAGACGGCCTGAAAAATTACTGTAATAAAGCTTACTCCACAAGCGGTGTGAATCAAATGTGGATTCTTAAAAATTCAAAAGATCTTCTTGAACAGCTTTCCTCAACCAGTCTTACCCATTGCCATAGCATTCAAACTTTTGACTTTTCTACACTTTATACAACCCTGCCACACAATAAACTGAAAACAGTAATTGCAGATTTAATACATTAATGTTTCTGCACAAAAAATGGAGAACGCAGATACACCTATTTAGTTGTAGGGAAAGACAAGACATATTTTGTTAGGAACCACACCGATTCAAATAAGAAGTACACCGAGACTGACGTAATCAAAATGTTAGAATTTTTGATCGACAATATTTTTGTCGAATTTGGAGGTCGTGTTTTCCAACAGACAATAGGGATTCCTATGGGAACAAACTGTGCGCCGCTTTTAGCTGACCTTTTCCTCTACTCGTACGAGGCCAAGTTTTTACAAGGGCTTATTCAAAGAAAACAAAAACATTTAGCCCAGTCCTTTAATTTCAGCTTCCGCTACATAGACGATGTGCTTTCTCTTAATAATCCTAAATTTAAGGATTATTTACATCAGATCTATCCAAATGAGCTTGAAATTAAAGAAACAACTGAAACACCTACTTCAGCTTCGTATTTAGATCTTTTATTGTATATTGACGAAGATGGA
>MJUU01024622.1:3390-18509 GCA_002080025.1 Modiolus philippinarum
ACTCGTGCACGGGCTTATTTCCGGTTTAGTCTGTAAACATCCGTGTCATGCAACAATGCATCACTGCGACATTCCTTCCCATTGTATTTGTTTTGTTGTTGGCCCCGGGTAGTTGAATCTGGACAAATGGTGGCAGGCCCTGAGTAGTTGAAAAGTCTAGTTGAATGTTGATTAGCCTCGAGAAGTTTAATGTTGAGTGGCCCTGAGTAGTAAAAGTTGATTGGCCTTGAGTAGTTGAATGTTGAGTTGCATTGAGTAGTTGAAAAACTGGCTCACTGGTAAGTACAGATATACTGGCATGACATCTGGCCATGTGGAAGTTGCTCGGTCCTGGGTAGTTGAAAATCAGGTTCCTTTGGCAAGTAGTAGGCGTCTATCATGACAGGTAATTTTTTTGAAGAACTGCACATGTCCATATGTTGATTTAACTTCTGAAGTCCTCTGCATAACTTGCTTCTTGCAGTAATGTTGTCCATGGGTGGGTGACCTGCTAAAGAACTGCCTGCACCATCCCCACATCTAAAGAGACTAGGTCGGGGTTACCAACGCTAAGCTCAATAGATTGGTAAGTCTTCTTGGTGCAAAGCTACTGTAATGGATGTAAAGATGACTGATGCTGTTCTCAAAAATGAAATCTATGGACTTGAGATGTCGCCTGTATCAAATGGTATGGTAAAAATTCGTTCATACACTGTCTTATGTATGAAACACACTATAGTTATGATATTAAAATATAAAATACGACATATTTCTAAAATTTGTTTCAGAAGTCTGCCTCTTTGATGTGTTTGCAATTTATGTTTATAATTATCAGCTATTTAGACAATCCTGTCAAAATTACAAACATCCTTTAGGTATGACTTCCTCATGAGTTTAAAGTAGCGTATTGTTAAAATATAAAAATATGGTTATGTCAATTTTATGTACAATGATTATTATGTTTTTTTTAATTATTTTATTTTATATGTTAAAAATCATGTCTCTGTGCTCAAAAAAGTGGCACAGAATAACATGACGATTTCAAACGTGAGAAATAAACATGAAAAAAGTTTAGTGCTCCAGTGGTCGGACAGTTTAATATGATAATATGGAAAATGAGTTTATGTATAGTTATGGTGTGAGTGAATTGACCACTGGAGACAAGTAATGAGTTTATGGTTATTAAAAGTAATGATTAATAGATTAAAAATAATATTTAATATCTATTATGAAACGTTTATCCTGATACGTCTCATAGGTTTCAGATAATGTGATGGCTGTTGACTTCGTCCCTGGGGAGCGGGACCAGGCGAAAAACGTCCAGACAAGAATGCAGATGATCCAACAGCCACAGAAAAGTTTCAATAATTAAGTAAAACCATGTTGTTGATATTCCATACCGGCGTCTTGTGTTAGATTAGCATACTTTCAATTGTAAGGTTGTGAAATTGTGACAGTAGTATAGCTGAAGAGATCTTTGTCGGTACTGGTTTAATCTCTGTGCCATCCGGATGCAGTTTCATTGTTGATTGCAAATTTCATGAAGATTCTGGAAGGTTACAGCAACGGTATCATCAGTGTCAAAACATCTGTAGACATGATACAATTTACATGTATAACTATCACACTAGTCATACATCGTTGTATACAAACAAATGCAATTGTTCCATAAAATGTGTAAACAGGAACTAGTATCCAAGGAAATCTAAAATCTAAAATATTCCTGGAGTTTTCCTCTGGTCCATAGTTAAAACACACTTATGAAATTCTGATCAGTTGTCAAGCATTTTGAGGACATCTCCATTTATGTACTGTTGAAAGTTAAAAGCTTAAAAATATATATTACAGTTATGTACAAGCATTATCTGGATCCTGGTATTTACACTTCTATAGGTCCAATCTTTATCGTGAGTTTGGCTATATAAATAACTGCGCGAAGGTGGCATAAAAGATCGAGACCTATAATAACAGGATCGGTAATGTCTGTTACCATTAGTCTCCATTTGGTCTCTGTTTTTCCAACCATTATGCTGGCATCTCCTGCAAACCTAGCTTTCATCTTTCTCTTGTCATCTGCCCCTCTTAAGTACATCGAGTCTCCTGTACATTCTGGAGTTTTCAGTTTATTTGCGAGAGTATCACTCACCACTGTAATTTGGGCTCCGGTGTCCAGCACAGCTTCCACCGGAATTCCATTTACCTTTATTGGTAGGATAAGGTTGATTTCAGGGGGCTTATCTGTTACAACCCCTTCTCTTATCCCTTTGTTCTTACTGTTTGTCTTTTCAAAACCACTATTTTGATGTTGGTTACTGTTTGTCTCTTCAAAACCACTATTTTGATGTTGGTTATCTCGAGCGGCCAGGTCAGGGGTACCGACGCTAGACCGAAAAGATATTTTAACTTCATTCTCTGGTTGTTCCTCCTTCCTTTTGGCCAGGTCGGGGGAACCGACGCTTGGCCAAAAAGATGGTTTAGCCTGATCTTGATAAGAATCTTGAGTCTGGAGGTTCTTGATTCTTGGTTCTGGTGGTCTGGGTGGTGGTCGGCCTGTATGATCTTCAGGGGTCAGGGAACGGCCTAATTCCAAGACCCTTTGTCGTTTAACTGCTTTAATTGTATTCTCTTGACATCTGATCCCTTTTGGCCAAATAGTAACTTTCTGTTATGCATTGCGGACTTTACATATTGTATGGCCAAGTCTATTCTGACTGGTTCCTTATCCATTGCCAGAAGGGCGGATTGTTTATCCGTGCAACCTTTCAGGAATGCCTCTGTCGCCATCATGTCAACTATTTCCTCCGAGGCTCCTACAAACCCGTCTGTTGGCATTTCTTGAACCCTCTCTGCGAATTCCTCAATGGTCTCTTCTGGTTTCTGTTTTAACTCTTGTAGTTTCCTTCTAATGGAGTGGCGCAACTCCTTATTGCCAAATCTCTTGTCAAATGTGTCCATTAATTCGTCGAAGTTCTTTTGGACAGAAGAAGGTCTGGTACTGAAGAACTTGAGTGCGTTTGTTCTTAGGCATAGGAGAAAATTGTCAAGTTTCTGCTGCTCGTTCCACTCAGACCTGTTTGCAGTATGAATAAACTGTAGATGGTAGGATTTCCAGTCTGTACTTCCATCGAAGGTGGGTAACTTTGGAAATTGTGGGGATGCTACATTGAAACCTTGTAGTTTTGATGAAAATGAAGATTCTACTTTGTCCGACTTTTTAGTTTCTTCCTCTATTGGTGTGGTTGGTGGAGCTGGTTTGGTATACACACCTCTTGGAGGGATGGTATCTCTAGCGTTTGTTGTTCTCAAATGTCGAATATCCATCTGTAAAATCTTTATCTTTCGTTCTTGTATTTCTTGTTCCGTTTCATAAAGTCTTGTTTGTCTCTCAGTTTTTTCCATCAGGTTACTTATTCTGTACTCGTACATCTTATTTTCTCTTATTAATTGTCCATTTTGCTCCTGTAATTCAGTAAATAATGCAGTTTGCTTTTCTAATTTTCCTAACAAGATGTTATTTTGCTCTTTTAGGCTTAGATTTTCTTCTTCAAGTCCTTCAATGCATGCCTCAAGTTGGGTTTCATAGGCCTTTTGTTGTTCCTCCTTATCTTCCTTTACTTCTGCTTTTACCTTCATTTCTTCCCCTTCATCTTTTTCAGCCATGTTTTCAGTATGTTCTTGTTGATGTTCCATAATTTATTGTTTCAAAAATTTGTTTATATGTTGGACTTATTGATTGATGTTTAGTATATTATTTACAAGGCAAGGGGTACTTGCGCTGTGCAAATAATATTTTTAGCCAAATAAAATTTATATTTTATATATTATCTATAAGGCAAGGGATACCTGCTCTGTATAAATAATATCCTAATTGCCTAATTGTTTTAATCAATGTCTCTATTTATGATGTTTAATCTTTGTTTATATCAAAATAAATATAAACAACAAAATTCAAAAAATAATATCAAAAATTTAGTGAAATATTGAAAAATGTGAAAAAAAAATTTACAATGAAAATGAAAATATTTCACTAATCAAACAAAACTGTCAATCAAAAATGAAAAAAATATATTTCACCGATGAAAAATGTATACCAAATATGAAAAATATTTCAATAATCAAAAAATGAGAAACAAAATTTTAATAAGAAATGTTTAAATGTTCAACCTATTTATGTCCTATTTAATTGTAATAACAATAAACCTTGTTCTAATTCTGTGACAATTTATGTTCCTCTCTTGTTATCCTCTTTTACTAATAGTTTTTTAAATTTTAATCAAAAGTTGATATGGCTGTCCAATATAACAGGATTTTTATTTTGTTTATTTCTCACAAAAATAAAAGAAAAACAGTTTAATTGTCCAAAAATTCAATTAAACTTTTATTTCAACTTCTTTAGTCAAAATTTAAATTCTTTAATTAAACTGTTTCAAACTTGTTTAATTAATCAAAAAATTTAATCAAACTAATTTAGTTTGTGTTTAATTTATCATAATTTCAATGCATTTTTACTCATCGACTACACATTCGCAAAATAAGTTTAAATTATTTAAATAAATTCAAAAATATTTATGTTTCGAAATTGCAATAATCGGTCGGGGTTACCGACACAAAAATTATCACAATTTATAATTACTGTGAGGTCAAAAAGTAGGTATGCTAGTGTTATTTTACTGTAATGCAAATGTATGCGTGTATGTATGATCTTCGAACAGTGGGAAAGCGGTCGCCTTCACAACACTGTCAAAAATGCCTAACTGTCCTTAACATCTTAACCACATGATTGAAACACTTTAAATAAACGAAATAATTTTGAAAAAATGTCCAAAATGTACCAAAATATGTATGAAAAATGAAATTTGGTAAATAAGGAGCAGTATTAAATATCAAAATTCACCAAATAATGCTCAAAATAGTCCTTTACTCAAGTTTATAACTGTGTAATGCTCAAGTGAAAATTGGGGTGGGCATTTTGAAATTGTGCGGCAATTGTGCAGTTCAAATTTTTGCGGAATGCGGAATAAATAACAACTCCCGCAAAAACAATCAGTAAATATCAGCAAATATTGTCAGCAAGTGTCAATATATTTACTGACAAAATATCAATATTTCGATAAAATTTTTCCCATGCTAACCCACATGAAAAAATCACATGGAAAAATGGGCAATTTGTTTATACAACCTGTTTTGTGTGTGCAAACAAATTTATTGTGTGTAGGGCAAAATATTTCAACCAAAAGTTGCCATACAACTGGTTGAAAAATCAATGAAAAATATCACCGAGTAATAAATATTCACACCCGATGAAAAACACGTAAATTGACACAAAAACAACTTCAATCCACGTAGTTATGAAATAAATAAACAATTAAATCACGTCACCGAATAATTCACACCCGATGAAATGACAGTTGAACAAATGAGTATGAAATAAATAAATCACGTCATCGAAATATTCACAGTCGATGAAATGAAATGGTCAACCACGTGGGCAAACCCGCGAAAATCTGTCAAAATACAAATTCGACACACGACAAATTGTCAGGCGAATTTCCTTTGCTTCTGACACCAATGTCAGAAAAATGGCCTCATGATATATTCACACAAGGTCTAATACCAATTAAACCATGATTACCTGGTGTAAACTCGCACTGCCTGGAATACTAAGATCAGCAACTTGGCAGTGCGTCTGTATTCCTTGGAAGTTCACAAGTGTCTACAGATGTTTTGACACTGATGATACCGTTGCTGTAACCTTCCAGAATCTTCATGTAATTTACAATCAACAATGAAACCGCATCCGGATGGCACAGAGATTAAACCAGTACCGACAAAGATCTCTTCAGCTATACTACTTTCACAATTTCACAACCTGACAATTGAAAGTATGCTAATCTGACACAAGACGCCGGTATGGAATATCAACAACATGGTTTTACTTAATTATTGAAACTTTTCTGTGGCTGTTGGATCGTCTGGATTCTTGTCTGGACGTTTTTCGCCTGGTCCCACTCCCCAGGGACGAAGTCAACAGCCATCACATTATCTGAAACCTATGAGATGTATCAGGATAAACGTTTCATAATAGATATTAAATATTATTTTTAATCAATTAATCATAAATACTTTTAATATCCATAAACTCATTACTTGCCTCCAGTGGTCAATTCACTCACACCATAACTATACATAAACTCATTTTCCATATTATCATATTAAACTTTCCGACCACTGGAGCACTAAACTTTTTTCATGTTTATTTCTCACGTTTGAAATCGTCATGTTATTCTGTGCCACTTTTTTGAGCACAGAGACATGATTTTTAACATATAAAATAAAATAATAAAAAAAAAAAAAATAATCATTGTACATAAAATTGACATAACCATATTTTTATCTTAACAATGCACTATTTTAAACTCATGAGGAAGTCATACCTAAAGGATGTTTGTAATTTTGACAGGATTGTCTAAATAGCTGATAATTATAAACATAAATTGCAAACACTTCTAAAGCATAATCTGTTACCTATTCGTGTATATTATTAACATTAACAGATTCATCAAAGAGGCAGACTTCTGAAACAAATTTTAGAAATATGTCGTATTTTATATTTTGATATCATAAATATAGTGTGTTTCATACATAAGACAGTGTATGAACGAATTTTTACCATACCATTTGATACAGGCGACATGTCAACTCCATAGATTTCATTTTTGAGAACAGCATCAGTCATCTCTACATCCATTACAGTAACTTTGCACCAACAAGACTTACCAGTCTATTGATCTTAGCGTCGGTAACCCCGACCTTGTCTCTTTAGATGTGGGGATGGTGCAGGCAGTTCTTTAGCAGGTCACCCACCCATGGACAATATTACTTCAAAAAGCAAGTTATGCCGAGGACTTCAGAAGTTTAACCAACATATGAACATGTGCAGTTCTTCAAAAAAATTACCTGTCAGAAGACTCCATGATAGACGCCTACTACTTGCCGAAGGGACCTAATTTTCAACTACCCAGGGCTGAGCAACTTCCACATGGCCAGATGTCACGCCAATATGTCTATACTTACCAGTGAGCCAGTTTTTCAACTACTCAATGCCTCTCAACACTCAACTACTCAAGGCCAATCAACTTTTACTACTCAGGGCCACTCAACATTAAACTTCTCCAGGCTAATCAACATTCAACTAGACCTTTCAACTACTCTTGGCCTTCCAAAATTTGTCAAGATTCAACTACCCGGGGCCAACAACAAAAAAATACAATGGGGAGGAATGTCGCAGGGATGCATTTTTGCATGACACGGATGTTTACAGACTAAACCGGAAATAAGCCCGTGCACGAGTTGTTAACGAATACAGACGCACTGCCAAGATGCTGATCTTAGTATTCCAGGCAGTGCGAGTTTACACCAGGTAATCATGGTTTAATTGGTATTAGACCTTGTGTGAATATATCACGAGGCCATTTTTCTGACATTATTGTCAGAAGTGGGATAGTCTCTTTAGATGTGGGGATGGTGCAGGCAGTACTTTAGCAGGTCACCCACCCATGGACAACATTACTGCAAGAAGCAAGTTATGCAGAGGACTTCAGAAGTTAAACCAACATATGGACATGTGCAGTTCTTCAAAAAAATTACCTGTCATGATAGACGCCTACTACTTGCCAAAGGAACCTGATTTTCAACTACCCAGGGCCGAGCAACTTCCACAAAGCCAGATGTCATGCCAGTATATCTGTACTTACCAGTGAGCCAATTTTTCAACTACTCAATGCAACTCAACATTCAACTACTCAAGGCCAATCAACCTTTACTACTCAGGGCCACTCAACATTAAACTTCTCGAGGCTATTCAACATTCAACTAGACTTTTCAACTACTCAGGGCCTGCCACCATTTGTCCAGATTCAACTACCCGGGGCCAACAACAAAAAAAATACAATGGGGAGGAATGTCGCAGTGATGCATTGTTGCATGACACGGATGTTTACAGACTAAACCGGAAATAAGCCCGTGCACGAATAGTAAACGAGTAAACCTCAGGACACCCCATAATTCTACACAGTTGATTGTGAACTTCCAAGGAATACAGACGCACTGCCAAGTTGCTGATCTTAGTATTCCAGGCAGTGCGAGTTTACACCAGGTAATCATGGTTTAATTGGTATTAGACCTTGTGTGAATATATCACGAGGCCATTTTTCTGACATTGGTGTCAGAAGCAAAGGAAATTCGCCTGACAATTTGTCGTCTGTCGA
Source organism: Modiolus philippinarum (assembly GCA_002080025.1). NCBI lineage: Eukaryota > Metazoa > Mollusca > Bivalvia > Mytilida > Modiolidae > Modiolus > Modiolus philippinarum. The sequence continues at coordinate 11,637 of MJUU01024622.1, forward strand.
ATTTGTATTTTGACAGATTTTCGCGGGTTTGCCCACGTGGTTGACCATTTCATTTCATCGAGTGTGAATATTTCGATGACGTGATTTATTTATTTCATACTCATTTGTTCAACTGTCATTTCATCGGGTGTGAATTATTCGATGACGTGATTTATTTGTTTATTTATTTCATACCTACGTGGATTGAAGTTTTTTTGTGTCAATTTACGTGTTTTTCATCGGGTGTGAATATTTATTACTCGGTGATATTTTTCATTGATTTTTCAACAAGTTGTATGGCTACTTTTGGTTGAAATATTTTGCCCTACACACAATAAATTTGTTTGCACACACAAAACAGATTGTATAATTAAATTGCCCATTTTTCCATGTGATTTTTTCATGTGGGTTAGCTTGGAAAAAATTTGATTGAAATATTGATATTTTGTCAATAAATATATTGACACTTGCTGACAATATTTGCTGATATTTACTGATTGTTTTTGCGGGAGTTGTTATTTATTCCGCGTTCCGCAAAAATTTGAACTGCACAATTGCCGCACAATTTCAAAATGCCCACCCCAATTTTCACTTGAGCATTACAAAGTTATAAACTTGAGTGAAGGACTATTTTGAGCATTATTTGGTGAATTTTGATATTTAATACTGCTCCTTATTTACCAAATTTCATTTTTCATACATATTTTGGTACATTTTGGACATTTTTTCAAAATTCATTTATTTAAAGTGTTTCACTCATGTGGTTAAGATGTTAAGGACAACATACACGCATAACTTTGCATTAGAGTGAAATAACACTAACATTCTACTTTTTGACCTCACAGTAATTATAAATTGTGATAATTTGTGTGTCGGTAACCCCGACCGATTATTGCAATTTCGAAACATAAATAATTTTGAATTTATTTAAATAATTTAAATTTATTTTGCGATTGTGTAGTCAATGAGTAAAAATGCATTGAATTTTTGATAAATTGAACACAAACTAAATTAGTTTGATTAAATTTTTTTTGATTAATTAAACAAGTTTGAAACAGTTTAATTAAAAAATTTAAATTTTGACTAAACAAGTTGAAATAAAAGTTCAATTGAATTTTTGGACAATTAAACTGTTTTTTTTTTAATTTTTGTGAGAAATAAACAAAAAAAAATCCTGTTATATTGGACAGCCATATCAACTTTTGATTAAAATTTAAAAAACTATTACTAAAAGAGGATAACAAGAGAGGAACATAAATTGTCACAGAATTAGAACAAGGTTTATTGTTATTACAGTTAAATAGGACATAAATAGGTTAAACATTTAAATATGTCTTATTAAAATTTCATTTTTGGTTTACATTATTGAAATATTTTTCATTTTTGATCTACATTTTTGATTATTGAAATATTTTTCATTTTTGGTGAATAATTTTTCTTCAGTGAAGTACTTTTTTTCATTTTTGATGCACATTTTGGTTTGATTAGTGAAATATTTTCATTTTCATTGTAAATTTTTTCACATTTTTCTATATTTCACTAAATTTTTGATATTATTTTTTGAATTTTGTTGTTTATATTCATTTCGATATAAACAAAGATAAACATCATAAATAGAGACATTAATTAAGACAATTAGATTAAAAATATTATTTGCACTGCGCAGGTACCCCTTGCCTTGTAAATAATATACTAAACATCAATCAATAAGTCCAACATATAAACAAATTTTTGAAACAATAAATTATGGAACATCAACAAGAACATACTGAAAACATGGCTGAAGAAGATGAAGGGGAAGAAATGAAGGTAAAAGCAGAAGTAAAGGAAGATAAGGAGGAACAACAAAAGGCCTATGAAACCCAACTTGAGGCATGCATTGAAGGACTTGAAGAAGAAAATCTAAGCCTAAAAGAGCAAAATAACATCTTGTTAGGGAAATTAGAAAAGCAAACTGCATTATTTACTGAATTACAGGAGCAAAATGGACAATTAATAAGAGAAAATAAGATGTACGAGTACAGAATAAGTAACCTGATGGAAAAAGCTGAGAGACAAACAAGACTATATGAAACGGAACAAGAAATACAAGAACGAAAGATAAAGATTTTACAGATGGATATTCGACATTTGAGAACAACAAACGCTAGAGATACCATCCCTCCAAGAAGTGTGTATACCAAACCAGCTCCACCAACCACACCAATAGAGGAAGAAACTAAAAAGTCGGACAAAGTAGAATCTTCATCAATGCATTTTCATCAAAACTACCAGGTTTCAATGTAACGCTCCCACAATTTCCAAACCTCCCCGACTTCGATGGAAGTACAGACAGAGTCAGAGAGGAAGAGACTAAAAATTCATACAAAGTAGAGTCTTCATTTTCATCAAAATTACCAGGTTTCAAGGTAGCACCTCCACAATTTCCAAAGTTACCCACCTTCGATGGAAGTACAGACTGGAAATCCTACCATCTACAGTTTATTCATCCTGCAAACAGGTTTGAGTGAAACGAGCAGCAGAAACTTGACAATTTTCTCCTATGCCTAAGAACAAAAGCACTCAAGTTCTTCAGTACCAGACCTTCTTCTGTCCAAAAGAACTTCGACGAATTAATGGACACATTTGACAAGAGATTTGGCAATAAGGAGTTGCCCCACTCCATTAGAAGGCAACTACAAGAGTTAAAACAGAAACCAGAAGAGACCATTGAGGAATTCGCAGAGAGGGTCCAAGAAATGGCAACAGACTGGTTTGTAGGAGCCTCGGAGGAAATAGTTGAGATGATGGCGACAGAGGCATTCCTGAAAGGTTGCACGGATAAACAATCCGCCCTTCTGGCAATGGACAAGGAACCAGTCGGAATAGACTTGGCCATACAATATGTAAAGTCCGCAATGCATAACAGAAAGTTACTATTTGGTCAAAAGGGATCAGATGTCAAGAGAATACAATTAAAGCAGTTAAACGACAAAGGGTCTTGGAATTAGGCCGTTCCCTGACCCCTGAAGATCATACAGGCCGACCACCACCCAGACCACCAGAAACAAGAATCAAGAACCACCAGACTCAAGATTCTTATCAAGATCAGGCTAATCCATCTTTTTGGTCTAGCGTCGGTTCCCCCGACCTGGCCAAAAGGAAGGAGGAACAACCAGAGAATCAAGTTAAAATATCTTCTCGGTCTAGCGTCGGTACCCCTGACCTGGCCGCTGGAGATAACCAACATCAAAATAGTGGTTTTGAAGAGACAAATAGTAACCAACATCAAAATAGTGGTTTTGAAAAGACAAACAGTAAGAACAAAGGGATAAGAGAAGCAGTTGTAACAGATAAGCCCCTGAAATCAACCTTATCCTACCAATAAAGATAAATCGAATTCCGGTGGAAGCTGTGCTGGACACCGGAGCCCAAATTACAGTGGTGAGTGATACTCTCGCAAAGAAACTGAAGATTCCAGAATGTACAGGGGACTCCATGTACTTAAGAGGGGCAGATGACAGCAGAAAGATGAAAGCTAGGTTTGCAGGAGATGCCAGCATAATGGTTGGAAAAACAGAAACCAAATGGAGACTAATGGTAACAGACATTACCGATCCTTTTATTATAGGTCTCGATCTTTTATGCCACCTTCGCGCAGTTATTGCCAAACTCACGATAAAGATTGGACCTATAGAAGTGTAAAGACCAGGATCCAGATAATGCTTGTACATAACTGTAATATATATTTTTAAGCTTTTAACTTTTAACAGTACATAAATGGAGATGTCCTCAAAATGTTTGACAACTGATCAGAATTTCATAAGTGTGTTTTAACTATGGACCAGAGGAAAACTCCAGGAATATTTTAGATTTTAGATTTCCTTGGATACTAGTTCCTGTTTACACATTTTATGGAACAATTGCTTTTGTTTGTATACAACGATGTATGACTAGTGTGATAGTTATACATGTAAATTGTATCATGTCTACAGATGTTTTGACACTGATGATACCGTTGCTGTAACCTTCCAGAATCTTCATGAAATTTACAATCAACAATGAAACTGCATCCGGATGGCACAGAGATTAAACCAGTACCGACAAAGATCTCTTCAGCTATACTACTGTCACAATTTCACAACCTTACAATTGAAAGTATGCTAATCTGACACAAGACGCCGGTATGGAATATCAACAACATGGTTTTACTTAATTATTGAAACTTTTCTGTGGCTGTTGGATCATCTGGATTCTTGTCTGGACGTTTTTCGCCTGGTCCCACTCCCCAGGGACGAAGTCAACAGCCATCACATTATCTGAAACATATGAGACGTATCAGGATAAACGTTTCATAATAGATATTAAATATTATTTTTAATATATTAATCATAAATACTTTTAATAACCATAAACTCATTACTTGTCTCCAGTGGTCAATTCACTCACACCATAACTATACATAAACTCATTTTCCATATTATCATATTAAACTTTCCGACCACTGGAGCACTAAACTTTTTTCATGTTTATTTCTCACGTTTGAAATCGTCATGTTATTCTGTGTCACTTTTTTGAGCACAGAGACATGATTTTTAACATATAAAATACAAAATTAAAAAAAAAATAATCATTGTACATAAAATTGACATAACCATATGTTTATCTTTTAACAATACACTATTTTAAACTCATGAGGAAGTCATACCTAAAGGATGTTTGTAATTTTGACAGGATTGTCTAAATAGCTGATAATTATAAACATAAATTGCAAACACTTCAAAAGCATAATCTGTTACCAATTCATGTATATTTTTAATATTAACAGATTCATTAAAGAGGCAGACTTCTGAAACTAATTTTAGAAATATGTCGTATTTTATATTTTAATATCATAACTATAGTGTGTTTCATACATAAGACAGTGTATGAACGAATTTTTACCATACCATTTAATACAGGCGACATGTCAAGTCCATAGATCTTATTTTTGAGAACAGCATCAGTCATCTTTACATCCATTACAGTAACTTTGCACCAAGAAGACTTACCAATCTATTGAGCTTAGCATTGGTAACCCCGACCTAGTCTCTTTAGATGTGGGGATGGTGCAGGCAGTACTTTAGCAGGTCACCCACCCATGGACAACATTACTGCAAGAAGCAAGTTATGCAGAGGACTTCAGAAGTTAAATCAACATATGGACATGTGCAGTTCTTCATAAAAATTACCTGTCATGATAGACGCCTACTACTTGCCAAAGGAACCTGATTTTCAACTACCCAGGGCCGAGCAACTTCCACATGGCCAGATGTCATGCCAGTATATCTGTACTTACCAGTGAGCCAGTTTTTCAACTACTCAATGCAACTCAACATTCAACTACTCAAGGCCAATCAACTTTTACTATTCAGGGCCACTCAACATTAAACTTCTCGAGGCTAATCAACATTCAACTAGACTTTTCAACTACTCAGGGCCTGCCACCATTTGTCCAGATTCAACTACCCGGGCCAACAAAAAAAAATACAATGGGGAGGAATGTCGCAGTGATGCATTGTTGCATGACACGGATGTTTACAGACTAAACCGGAAATAAGCCCGTGCACGAGTCGTAAACGAGTAAACCCCAGGACACCCCATAATTCTACACAGTTGATTGTGAATTTCAAGGAATACAGACGCACTGCCTAGTCGCTGTTTTGGTATTCCAGGCAGTGCGAGTTTACACCAGGTAATCATGGTTTAATGTAGTATTAGACCTTGTGTAATATATCACGAGGCCAATCTTTATCGTGAGTTTGGTACGAAAGCCGAGAAGGGACATCGTTTTGAGGAATTCGGAATTCAGAATACGGAATTCAGAATTCGGAATACAGAATGCAGAATTTAAGAATGTATTATTGTTAACCATTGGGTGCATTTAAAATCAACATATACTTAGATCGCATGTGAAGTTTGATTTATATTTCCTACTGACGAGACAAAATGGCTGCCAGAACAACAGTAAAAATATTTTTATTTAACTGTAAGTATTGAGAGACTGAAATGTGACAAGCATTCTTAAATATTCTATGTTAAGGATGGTCCTTCATCAGGTTTTAAAGAAATACTCATTTCCAAAAATATCGAAATAGGAAGCCAAATCCAGTAAACCAGAAAAATCTAGAAAACTAGAAATGTATTCAGTTGGAAAACTATAAGTTAAAACTTTCTGTCTACCAGGATTCCAAATTTTATGGTTTTAGGGAATATTTACAAACGACATGTTCCTGGCCGTTGAGGTACGCTTTATCTGGGAAATACTACTTGCCAATAATGAATGTTTTACGATTTTCTTATTTTCTTTCATAATGTTGAATTTAATTTTTGAAAAAAATGTGGATCCGAAAGTTGAAAATGACTCTCAGCTTTGGTTATCTGTCTCCACTGGCGGTCATCTAAAATGGCGTGTTGACATGCCGGGCGCCGTTAAAATTGTCTATCCATTTGGTGGCTTATATATTTGATCTCCCAGCAACTATTTATATTTTATTTAAGACACCTCCTCTTATTCTTTAGCTATCTGATTGAAAAGAAAGTGGAAATATGTTCTAAAAATATTTTTAGCTCCGTTTTACCTTCGAAGTCATCGGACACAAATTGAATAAGAATACTCTGGTAATGATTCAGGCTAAAATTTTGCAAGTAGTTTCAGAGGAAAAACACAGAGACAACGGAGGAATGCACGACGGTCAAAAAATTATGACAACAGCTGACATGGCTTTTTACCTTGGTGAAAAAATTGGCAAACATGTTGCACCAAAATAACCCTGTAGTTTCCCTTTGATTCGATCTTAGGTGGTGCATATTATTTTACCCGGTTACCATATCAAGCTTACGAAGGTTTTATTGGATCCAGAAAATACAAATTTA
>MJUU01024625.1:22282-35676 GCA_002080025.1 Modiolus philippinarum
CCCCCCCCGGATTAAACACACAGTCATTCGAAATTATACTATGTACACAAGTATACATGTAGTTTTGATATAGCCATACTAAAATGAAGTAGCTGTGATATATAATTGCATAGAAAAGCGTGACAAAAATTGTTCTTTTACCATATACAAGAGAAGAAATATGCAGTAAGTTGGTTACCAGGAAAATGAAAACAGGGGACAAGTATAATTCATTACACTCCTTAGAGCAGGAGTATACATAAAAACTTAGATAGATTTCTTTAAAAACCACATATTAGAAATGTATTTCATTTAATCATTTGACACTTCGTATTTTGTAGAAATATACAAATCTTCTAGATGCTTTCCATCTGCAGTTTTCGGTTAAACAACTGTTACAATGTTCAAAAATTTACTTTCTTGTGTGTTCCGCCGTTCATGAAGTTGCAGAAAGTTAAATTTTCGAAGTGGCCACAGCCTTCGACCAAAATATACTCATTGGAATTTACTTTTAAAATTGTTTTTCCAGTCAGTGAGGATAAAAATATTTTGGTCGAAGAATGTGGCCAAACTGTTATTTGAGAAAATATGTTCGAAATATACTGATTTTTCTCAAAATCTCCATACTTGCGTAAACGGCAAACGTCATAACCCATTATGACGTCATCGAAATGCGAGTACGAAACACATACGTAACGTTCGATACATATGGATGGAAATGGTGACCTATTAACATTAATATGTGACAATTCAATTTTGGTCAAAATACTGGGCCATTTTTGGTCCTTTGTGGCTCTACTTCTTTAACGTACTAATACAGTCGACATGGAAAGCGCAAAGTCCTTGTAATGATAACAAATTTTTATAACAAATAGGCGGTTATGGGTTTACAGTCTGTATACAATTGAATGCCAATTGACTGATAAAATATCAATCCACAACCACGAATAAAATAGTCAATTAAAAATCCAGCACTCTAAGAATGTCATAATCAGTATACTTGTGTGGTTCTTGACAATATAAGATTTTATCATAGTATCATCTATCTATATATACAATTAAAAATATAAAACTATGAGTAAAACTGACTACTATATATCGCCTCACCCCAATTTGATTCTGGAAATTAAAACAGGAGGTGCACATCTACATTTTGTCACAAAGACTGTGTTAAAGTTTCATGAATACCTATTCAGTGCTTCAGGGTTAGTAGCAGATAAAAGATGGATGCCCACCTAGCTGTAATGTAATGGCTAAGTCCATGCCCCCCCCCCCAAATAAAAATGAATCAAATCAAATTCTGAAATAAAAGATGCACATTTACATTATGTCATAAAGATTATGCTTACGTCTCATGAAAATCCATTTACTAGTTCAGGAGGACAGGGGATAAGAGATGGGTACCCTCAGGTGTCTGACACCTGCAGACGGACAACCTATCACTATATACCCCCACTTTTCAAGCGGGAGCAGGACAAATAAGGAAATTTATAATCGTTCTATGGGCCGGAAATAGAGATATATAAAAAAAAGAAAAATAGAAAGTGTAGATGCTATGATAAAATATTTATGTTAGATCTATCGCATTTTGAAGAAATTTGTTAAATTATTTGACTGACAACACTAGTGAGGTTGGTTATTCAATATTTTTGAATACCTTTCTTTACAGTTAAAAGACTATATGTATGAAGATACTGAGAGGTTTTTCGTCGAACAACAGGAAAAATTTGCTCTGCTTTTTCCCCTTTATTAAATGTTCCCAATATAAGGGATAAAAATATACCTGGTCATCTTTAAGCTGGGCTCCGAATGAGAAAACAGTTGGTTTGTGATTTTTTAAAGTTTATCGGGTTGTTTACTTCAACTTCACTCATAAAACAGGCAAAAGATTTATTTGTTATTTGAATCTAAAAGACAGTTTATTTAAATGAATAAAATGCAGTATTTTATTATTATGGTTTTGTAGAAATCCACATCCTGTTGTGCATGTTATACCCGGTTTCCATTTCCAACAGAAAATATCGTTGCTAGCAAGTTTACACGACTGTTTTCTAAAATTAAAAGTAATTTCATGATTTAAAATACACTGATTATCTAAGTGAAATTTTTATTTATTACATAGTGTCTTCTCATATTAGTGCAGTGAAAAAAAATCATGTATTAATATTGTATGTCGCAGTTTATCTCGATATAAAAGGACTCAAAACTCTTATGCTCATCAATATTTGGATGCTGTAATAACTACATTCCGTAGTATTTAAGTTGCTTATAATAATTGGTGCAAGACATTAAACCAAGTTACGGATCATTGCCTGACCCCATGGGGTCAGTATAAGGTTTAGTTTGTACATTTTTCGTCATTGTCAGGGAGACGCTTAAAAATGAATATTAGATAACTCGTTTTCACAAACGTCTATATGAAAATAATAAACAAATTAGAGGAAGCTAGTATGTGTATACGGTTTCAGACAATATAATTCGACTACGACAGATAATAAATAGAAACTTTATCAAGTGTAGAATATATATGTTGACATATCAATTCACCTGTTAATTATTTACAACAATGTAGATACTGCCGAATGTGAGAAAGAGGTCAAAGCGTGATAAAATTGTGTTATTATGCTATCCAGACTTTAACCAGATGTCGATAAAAGACTAATTTACAAAATATAATGTCAAGATTAGAATTAAAACTAATAACAAGTTAACCCTGATTGCAAAAATTTATCAAGTGAAGAATACTTTGACATTTTAATTTACGTCAGTGTTAAGTATTTATTACACTGTAGCAGTGCAGAACAAAATAAAAATGAATCCACTTTTGTATTTCAGTTTTAACATGTTAGAAGAAAAAAGAAGATTGTCTCATGATTTGAATCTAAAAACATTTTAGATAATTGTTACAGAAAATGCTGGAATAAATAAAAAAATAATGAAGTTACTGTATTGATTATATTTTTACATTTAATTTAGAAATATTTCAAACAATAAGATGTATGCAACTTTGGGTGCCTAGCTAGCTCACACTATTCAGGTAGAACTAAGTCATCATAGTCGTGACCTTTATTTCACTGTCGAGTGACTTGTTTAAGTTTTAAACTTCAAGATGAAGAACATCTGTAAAGGGCTCTGTATTGGCGGTACGATATTTTCGCGGTTTTCAGTGTTGCATTTATTCGCGGGGTTTATATTTTGTTCTGTCGTGTATTTGTACAAATTTTGTCTGATGTGCATTTACATCATAGTCTTTCATTGTTTATTATGTGCGACTTGGCCAAACTTCATCTAAACAGTGATAAAAACTTGCATACAGATTAAAAACAGACCTAAAAATGTAGTACACAGTGGCATAATGTTAGCATTCATGCGTGACTAAGGGCATGACAAACATCTTGGCTAGAATAAGAATGCACTCCTCAAGACTTAACTTCATGTCAACTATCAAGTGGCTAGGACTACTGGTAGAGGCTGTACCAACTGCTTGCAAAATACTTACCATGATTGTTCATACATGACTAATTGCCAGCTAGGGTCATCATCTAGGCATTGAATTGGTATTTAATCCTTTACACTCATCTGCATGTCAAATATAAAATGGCTACAATTTCTAGTGCAGGCTGCTAGCCAAAAACTAAAAGTGATAGCTCATGCATGCCAAAGGGGCTAGGGTCGGCGTGTTCTCAAGATGCACCTGTATGTTAATTATGGCTAGGATTACTGGTACAAGCTGTACTAACTTCTTGCATAAAACATAACGAGAGCGTTCTTGCATGACTAAGGGGCCGGTGCCACCACATGAGCAAGGAATCGGTATGTACTTCACAAGACGAAAGTGCATGTCAAATATTAAGAGGCTATGGCTAGGCTGAGGATGTTATTTTATAATATTTTTCTTCAAATAAATTTCCTGTATTTTGATGGGTCGAACATCCATGTGGTATTTTATTATACCCCCCGCACTTGCAGGTAGTATGTATTTGAACAAATAGAAAAAATGCATATGCAATGAACGACAATCAATTTGAAAAATTATCTGAAATATCTGACAAATTGAAAATTATATGCCGAGGTCAGGCATGCTTTTTTTGAAAGCTAATACTTGTTATTACTAGATTCAAATATGTAACTGTGCACACGACTTTATGGTTTTGCATACCCTTTCTTCCCGCTTATGTCCCATTGAGACCTACCTTTTATTACTCACGATCTTGAAATATTTCTGTACAGTTTCATATTTGTATTTTTGGGTTGAAAATTTTTTCCCTTTTTATATTTTACATTTTTTATGAAAATTTGGTAGCACAATTTTTAGCATGTTTGTCATTTAACTGCCAAATATTCTGTATCTAGAGAATGGTTTCGTATGAAATTGTTTAATCTCATGTGGATTTTTATTCACACAGTATGGTGGCACAATGGCATAATTGTTCAATAGCTGCTTACAGTTAATTATCGACTTACTAGATTGAGCTTCCAACGATCTTCCTAAAATAAGAAAACACCACAAAAACAACATAATTAAAGACATTTGGTTTCAGGCTTATAACAACATTTGGTATCTATATCACAACACCTGTAACAATGACATCATGTATAAGATAGTGATTGTTATCAATTCTGATACATTTAGTTCAACTCATTCTCTTAGAATATCATGAATGTAGTCATGTTCCTATAGTTGTTCTTAGCGGAATTATGCAAACTCTTTAATTATACCCAACGCAACGAAGTTGCGGAGGGTATAATGTTTTTGATCCGTCCGTCTGTCTGTCTTTCTGTCCGTCCGTCCGTCAGTCCGTCCGTCAGTTTTTTAGTCTGGTTTTTAGTTCTCTATCAGTTTTTAAACATCTTTGAGCTTATGGTCTTCCAAACGTTTAGATTTTATCTGCACTGAAGAGACATAAGTTGTCGAAATGCGCATATGCAGAAAGTAAATTCACAGTAACTTCGGTATTTAGTTATCAGTCCTGTTCATGTCACTGCAACTCCTCTGTAACCGCTTGACGGATTGCTTTCATATTTGGTAGGATTGTTGGTCATGATGTGTAGATGTGCATACTATACCGCCATATTGATTGGATAATTCTTACGGGAGTTATGGGACTTAGACTATTTTCAGTTAAAATACTAAAGTATTGATCATCTTGTCATTGCAACTCCTCTGAAACCGCTCAATAGATTGCTTTCATATTTTGAAGGATTGTTGGTCATGATATGTAGATGTGCATACTTTACTGCCTTATTGATATGATTTTTTTTATTGGAGTTATTGGACTTAGACTATTTTCAGCTAAAACAGCAAATATCATCTTGTCACTGCAACTCCTCTGAAACCACTTAATGGATTGCTTTCATATTTGGTAGGATTGTTGGTCATGATGTGTAGATGTGCATACTATACTGCCTTATTGATCGGATTACTTTTACGGGAGTTATTGGACTTAGACTATTTTCATCTAAAACACCAGAGTATCATTTTGTAACTGCAACTCCACTGAAACTGCTTAATGGATTGCTTTATACCTGCCAAGTGACCCGCCTGACCTGCATTTGCTAGGTCACACCCGCAAAAACGTGCCTTCACCCACTGGTAAGCATGACCTGCCGCGGGTTATCGTTTTCACCCGCAAAATTGATCAGGTGAAATTGTCGTGCATGTCTGTTGATTGATTTGTATCGATCGACTCAAGTAGCATTCTGACAGGTAAATTAAAGTTAATTAAACTGTGTGATTCGGGCAATAATTAGACAGATGTTGTTTATATAGTAATCAGTAAGCACTGGTAATGATTACAAAGGAATGTACACAATCTTTTCTGATACGAAAATGTTTATAGATATTGCTAATTACCTCCCTTGAATAAATTTCCATTTTATAAAAAATGGCCTTAAGATTTTGATTTTGACACTTATTAATACCCCAAATTATTGAAATATCTTTAAAAAAAAATTTTATTAGTTTTTGTCTTAAATAGTATCTTGGATATTTTCTCCACAGATTTTATTTTGATGAAGTTAAAAATAAATGATTATAGCTGTTTAATCAATTTCTAATGAAATTACATATTGCCTTTGCAACAGTTTCATTTAATTGTGAATAAATTTCGATGAAACAATCTTGGTTTAGAGAAGTATTGTTCAGTTTGTCAGACACAAGTCTCATTTACTGTACAAAAGAGGAATAGTTTCAATTGACAAAATCGATTGCAATGCATATGTTTGGTATTTTTTTTTCACTGTAACTTTGAATATATGCCATCATGCACTATGACCCAACATCTAAATGCACAATGTTGGGTCATGACCCACCACAGTACATTTGGAGGTTGGCAGGTATGATAAATAAAGCCAATAAAGAGTTGAAGTGAGACTGGTGAAAACCATAGTTGGTTACCTTGTGGAAAAAGAGAGGGAGGGACTGGTTTTTTTTATGAAACAAGTGCCTGTGCTTGAGAACCATCCCATTTACAAATCATATAAATCATTATAAAAGATTTTGGTACTGTACTCATTCATATTATTATAACCGTTTTAGCGAAGAAAACACTAATGTCGAGGATGTAACAGTGCAGTGTAAAGTAACCTGAAATCAAATTAAGAACTTTATCTCAATCATAATGGATATGCACAAAAGATACTAGTAAATGTGAATATACCTGTTAGCGGAACTGCAAATTTGTTTCCAAAGGTTCCAGTTTGTCCACCTCCTGTAAAATAATTGTTCATGTATTCTTGATATATTAGTAAAAACAAAAACGTAATTTATAAAAACAAATATCAAACCTTATCTACATAAAATCTACGAAAACAGCTATAAAAAATCCAAGCGAAATGAAAACAAGGAGGAGGTTCGATAAACTACTAAAATCACTTTCACAGCTTATTTTCATATATCTACATAATTCTTAGTGAAAATGAATACTTAACGAGTAGACTTACCGGTAAATACAGTAAGGCGTATTTAAGAGGTAAAGACAATTTGCAAAAAATTGTATAGTAGCAATGGAGGGCATTACAACTAATAAAATGGCATTGCAGTCCCATGTGCAGTACCATTTTCTTTTAAAGTGAAATTCTGAAAATAGGAGATCCTTCAGAGCTTTAATTGAAATCTTCTGATTGAAAATGACTGCTCATAAAAGAAAGGATCAAAAGGACAAGTTATGAAATGCCGCAGTATATCAAAATCCTAAATTGGATTTTCTCTAATCAATTTTTACTCACACTTATTACAAATAATGTAGGATAGTGAAGTGGTTTTACCGAAATCAAAATCATGAAATTATATTATTTGTGCACACAGAGTAGAAACCCCTGCATAAAAAAAACTTAAGCAAAGCATCAAACATGATACCATTCATAAAACCCATAGGGTCTATCAGGCTACTACTTCCAGAGAACTTCTGAGCACCTCCTACAAAAGAAATGTTCAATTGTAAAGAAAATAGTAATTGTATAAGCATAAGCATGTACAAGAAATGGCTGTCCAAACGCTTGCTAACTAATATTTGATGAAAACATCACACATATTTACGACTTGCTTTTAGCACTGTTTAGGTAATGATAAACTCTTGCTGTTCTAAATATTTTTCTTCACATTTTTTATCTCTTATTACAAAAATTATGTTCCATATAAAATTTCTCTAACGATTAATACAAGTTGTTTTATAGAACACTGAATACAAACGAAAACAATAGGGGCATCAAGTCATGCTATGAGGTTGGAGAAAATCTAATACAACAACATTAGTTTGTTTTGGTTAAACACTGTACATTCAAAAATACTTGTATTCCCATTTTCCCTTTCCTATATAAATAGAATAGTCTTGGTATCCTGTTTTAATCATATTAATCTTTATGGTTTGCAATAATAATTCATTCCTTCTATTTTTCGCGTTATTCAAAACTATTTAAGTATTTCGACAGAATCCTTATTTTTCTTCTTAGACTACTAGTATATTGCCCTAAAGAAACATCCACCACATGATTTTAAAAATAATATGAATACTAAATATTAGGATATGGAGTAAATGAACATGATACCACACAGATATGCTAACTCCAACTGCAATAATTTAAATGAGCTGTATGGCCATTTCGGAAATTAATTCCTCATCAGCATCACTAAAACCCAAACATAGGAAATCCATAATTCCAAAAAATGTTTAAAATACATAAAACCAAACGAAATCCGAATAATCAGTAATATCAAATATAGCTACGGACAAAACTTCGATGGAGGGAGTTAAACTACACCATATCTAAGAAAAATAAAGAGCATACATCTGTAACACGGGGAATTGTTTTACCAACTCCACAATGCATTAAAAGACAAACTCCTGTATTAAATATTTTATGAAAGGATATGGAGTAAATGAACACGAGACCACACAGATATGCTAACTCAAACTGCAATAATTTAAATGAGCTGTATGGCCATTTCGGAAACCAACTCCTCATCAGCATGACTAAAACCCAAACATAGGAAATCCATAATTCCAAAAAATGTTTAAAATACATAAAACCAAACGAAATCTGAATAATCAGTAATATCAAATATAGCTTAGGACAAAACTACGATGGAGGGAGTTAAACCTTAGGTTTTAGAATTTGCATAAATTCAGATAATAGTAATTGAACAAAGTGTACACATGCGATATAATCTCATGTACGAGTACACCATATCTAAGAAAAATAAAGATCATACATCTCTAACATGGGGAATTGTTTTTCCAAACCACACTGCATTAAAAGACAAACTCCTGTGTTAAATATTTTATGAAAGGATATGGAGTAAATGAACATGAGACTACAACACATATGTTTACTTCAACTGCAATAATTTAAATGATCTGTATGGCCATTTCGGAAAACAATTCCTCATCAGCAGCACTAAAACCCAAACATAGGAAATCTATAATTCCAAAAAATGTTTAAAATACATAAAACCAAACGAAATCCGAATAATCAGTAATATCAAATATTGCTAAGGACAAAACTACGATGGAGGGAGTTAAACCTACCATTCATTGCTCCCAAAGGATCTAAAGGACTGCCACCGATAGCCAATTTACTGGCATCTCCCGTGCTGGCTGTTGTGCCTACAAGTAAAGCTTTACAAGCCAAAAGCAAGCTTACTAGCCAACAGCAAGCTTTCAAGGCAAAAGCAAGCAAGCAATATATATCAAAATGAACAAAACCAGTCACAGTACTAAAGCTCAAGCAAAATGGTTTGGTTCATTAGAAAAGCAGCAAAATATCATGGTTGTTAAGTATATTTAGTATTGCTTCTTTTTATATACTGCTTGAGCATTCGCATAAATATTGTTACTACCATTTTATACTTTGTGTCGTTGTTTCAAAAGCATTCAAATATCTGTGAATTGTGTGAGGGAAAGATGTATGGATATAAAACAAACGATATACAAAGCTGTCGTTCAGTTATTCATTTTGTTTGCAACGTTACAAACACTAGAGTGTTTTAATAACCATTTCGTTTTACTTACTCTTTTTCAGATCTGTAAAAGTAAAAATGTACATAAAACAGGGTAAATAATGATTCAAAATTACTATATCTTCAGTTGTAACATTCCGAGGATCCTCGTTTTTTATGAAAAATCTAGAGTTGTTAAGAAAATATATATGAGTAAAAAATTATTACCTGCTTTCCTCCTCCCGCTTCCACTTGATGATCCTCCCCTCATACTCATCATATTCATTGGATTCATATTAACACTACCACTGCCGGATCCACTTGACTTTGATCCTCCCATCATGCCCATCATATTCATCGGATTCATGTTACCACTTCCGCTTCCACTTCCACCACCACTGCCACTACCACTACCACCGCTCAACATAGAGTTTGGATTCATCACTGCATTGGTACCTCCCATCATACCAGAAGATCCACTCATTAACGAAGTAGCATCCATTTTGTTCAGATCTCCACCCTTTGCTCCTCCAAACATATTAAGACTTGTTCCTAGCTTTGCTTGCTCCTTATTCACAGAGCCAGGGTCAAAACCACCGGAGCCACCTGTGAGACGTAACAGCTTCGAAATTATGTGTGCACTCAGATTTCAAAGTACAAAACCATTTTTCTACGTATATTCTTCATATTACAGAATACGTACTATGTATACTCGTACATACTGGCAAAGCACTTTGTATTTTCTTGAAAAACTGAATGGTGGTCAGTGTTTTGTGAGACTTATTTTATTGCTACGTAGTCAATGTTTTTTTTTTTCAGTCAGCGAATGTTATTCACCAGGTTAATGCTTGGTAATTAATCGTTGACCTAATAATTTAAATTAATTGAAAATTTACTAAGTCGAAAAGACACATTACTTTCAACTCTTTGGTCTTCAATATATTTTTAATTTTATCTGAAATTGACAAAATAAAGAATATTAGAAGTACTAGTAAGCAATGTATGGTTAGTTGGCTAGTGTCTCTGAAAAATCATTATACTAGTATTAATTTTCATAAAAATACATTTAAGGGGAGGGGGGGGGGGGTAGACCTGGGGTAGGAGGAGATAACTCTGTTTTTCACTTTTATTACTTACACGAACAAATAGAATCGTTACAATAGGTATTATCAGAATTTTTAAATTTTATGAAATTTTCCACACGGCATATAAATATTAATTTTGTCATGAAAACAAATACCCAACATCCAGTCATTTATATTGAGTGCATTGTACTCTACATGTTTTCAATGCTGTCCAAAGATAATGAAAATATGTAAAAGTAAGATTTCTTCCAAGGGACGTAATTTATAGCACATATTCAGCAATTGTTTTGATTTTTACCCACTTTATTCTAAATTAAGAAAAATTGGGACGGTAGAATTTTCTAAAATTTTAATATATCTTACATATACTAGTTTTCTTTCTATTCTTAGTTTTTGGTGAAAATTAAACGACAGAATTTTTTACAAGAAGTGTTTAATAGTGTTTAATAATGTTTAATAGTGATCAAAATAGAGTAAATATTTCAGCCTATACTATTTAGAACACCCATGTATTTCAGTTCAAACTAGTTAAATTGACTATCACATACTCATGCTTACTTTCACACATGTCTAAACTACAGAATTTTGCTTTTGAAATAATTTTAAATCAAATACAAATTTAATTAGAGCCAATTTTATACACCACAATCAAGTCCTGAACGGACCAAATAATATGAGGAAGCGGGGTATCTTTGATGACCACTAGACATTAAACGGGACGGTAAAAATTGTTAAAAACTGCTGAAAGTCGACATGAACATGTGTAGTTTTAATATTGAAAATATTAAGAAAATTAAACGAGGGGAAATTTCTAGGCTTCCTCAGGTCTACCCCCTTAAGGAAATGAAGTTATACTCACACCCAGTGCTTGGTCCCATGAATTTATCCACATTACCTGGAAATATATATACCCAAATCAAAATCACCTTTCAAGTAAAAGATGACACAGTTACAAAGTAATGAATGAACCAAGAGAAACAATTTGCCCGGCATAACTTTAGAAGTCATATTTTTTTTATCAATGTACATATCTCTTTGGCGTATAAACAAACGTTTAGAGTTTTAATTACGCTAATACTTCCTTAATAAAAATTGTGATCATTTACCTAGCACAGGACTAAGTGGATTAAAACCAGAAGTTCCACCTGTATTGGCAGCAACTGGATCAAATGATGAACCACCACAATTTTTCTGGTTGTTGCTCGACTGCGAAGAACTTTTCTGTGATTGCTGACCAGATGACTGTCCAAAACTTGTAGATGACGACTGTTGTTGCTGCTGCCCAGTAGATTGCCCAAAGCTTGTAGATGAAGACTGTTGCTGCTGTCCAGAAGCCTGTCCAAAAGCTGTAGATGACGATTGAGATTGTTGTCCAGAAGTCTGACCATTGTTGACTGCTGAAGCTTGTGACTGTTGTCCAGAAGCTTGCCCAAAATTTGACAATGAAGACTTTTGGCTAGACGACTGACTTTGTTGCCCTGAAGTCTGTTGACTTTGCTGCCCACTAGAAGTAGAGCCTCCAGTCGAACTTCCAGATGGTAAATTTTGTTGGGCATTAAAACCCATGCCATTTGCAAATGAGGGTTTAGACCCCCCACTCGAACCGCCCATACCAGAGTTAGCAGCATTAGGATCGTACTTAGCACCCGTGTTAACAATATTATTGGGATTATATTTAGGGATTGACACAGAACTTCCACTGCTTTGTTGTGAACCACTAGGATTTGAATTCATTCCGCCGGGTAAACCCCCTTTAGACATTTGACTAGGATTGAAATTTATTGAGCTTCCTCCAGACAACTGTGAGTTCATTTTATTCGGATCAAAACCAGAAGAACCTCCCGACGAGGTGCCTCCACTACCAGATAACTGGGTGTTTGCTTTATTTGGGTCAAAGGTTGAGCTTCCACTTTGCATGCTTCCACCAGACTGAGTCCCTGATTGTTTGTTTGGGTCGAAGTTTGTCATTCCAGACTGAGTCTGTGAACTACTCCCTTGCTGTGAGTTTTGAGATTGCATTTGACTGTTTTGTTGTGAACTTTGACCACTATTTGATGGTTGTTTGTTTCCTCCCACCATTCCATTAGGGTTAAACATGCCACTACTTCCACCAGTGTACTGAGACATCATCTGGTTAGGATTGAAACTACCATAGTAATTTGTGCCTCCCGAGGCAGATGATGATGACCCTCCATTTATAAAGCTTCCCATCATTGCATTCGGATTGAAACTTTGTCGCACTGAAATGATAAATTTATGCCAATAATTAATCAAATGATTATTTTTATTTCATAAAAATTCCTTATGGACCACAGTGATTCTTTTCTAAATAACTTCTGCGGTTCAAAAGATTGCTTTTTTGACATATCATGTCTCTTCAGCGCAAATCAAAATAAAAACATCTTAGGGCTTCTTCAAAATAAAGACAAAAAACTGGCCCAGTCCTTTAATTTCAGCTTCCGTTATATAGATTATATTTTATCATTAAACAACTCTCGCTTTGGTGATTTTCTTCATCTTATTTATCCAAAAGAGCTTTAAATTAAGGATACTACAGATACTTCCACATCGGCTTCGTTCCTTGACCTTCATCTTGAAATTGACAACAGAGGTACATTACAATCTAGCCTGTATGACAAACGCGATGACTTCACTTTTCCAATAGTCAACTTCTCTTTTCTTTGTAGCAACATTCCAGAAGCACCAGCATATGGAGTTTACATCTCACAACTCATTCGCTACCCAAGAGCTTGTGGTCGTTACAGTGACTTCCTTGATAGAGCTCAGTTGCTTACAAGTAGACTACTTAAGCAAGGGTACGTTACAAAAAATTTAAAGTCATCACTACAGAAGTTTTACGGTCGACATCACGATCTTGTGGATCGCTATGGGAT
>MJUU01024625.1:35857-55130 GCA_002080025.1 Modiolus philippinarum
TATCCAAAAGAGCTTGAAATTAAGGATACTACAGATACTTCCACATCGGCTTCGTTCCTTGACCTTCATCTTGAAATTGACAACAGAGGTACATTACAAACTAGCCTGTATGACAAACGCGATGACTTCACTTTTCTAATAGTCAACTTCTCTTTTCTTTGTAGCAACATTCCAGAAGCACCAGCATATGGAGTTTACATCTCACAACTCATTCGCTACTCAAGAGCTTGTGGTCGTTACAGTGACTTCCTTGATAGAGCTCAGTTGCTTACAAGTAGACTACTTAAGCAAGGATACGTTACAAAAAAATTAAAGTCATCACTACAGAAGTTTTACGGTCGACATCACGATCTTGTGGATCGCTATGGGATATGTGTTTCCCAGATGACAACAGATCTTTCCCTCTGCAACTAAAGTTTGTTTTTCTTCTATCGCATTCGACTTTACTACCGGAGTTGACATGTTCAACACGGCGGGTGTCTTATAAGAAGCAGGAGATGCTTACTCTACCGGTACACCTGATCTCACCCATGCTTTTTTATTGGGTCCGTGTTGTTCATCTGTATTTGTGTCTTCATTTTTCTATTTTGTCCCGTACTCAAGTGGTGTCCTTGTTTCTTAGTGTGTCTGATTTTGCCATTGTCCATGGATTGTTCGTTCTTTTGATTGACGGTTTTGTATCACTTATTTTAGACCAAAGCATTAACAAATAGGAGCTTAAAGAAAACAATTAACAAAGATTAATAAAAGCAAAGGCAGGGCTTTGCAAGAGGTTGTACTCTTTATAACTTAGAGACTTACATTCCACTAGCAGGGACATCGACCCAGTGAACTTGGTTATCAAACATCAAAATATCAAAATTGCAATAAATCAGAGTTCTACGGATGACCATTTATTATACAATATATAACACAGGCTAGGACTTCGCTTAATTGTTGTTTTTTCAAATTGTCGGTAAGCAGGACCATGATATAACTAGATATTTTGAATAGAAGACAGGGAATTTGGGGCCTATATTTATTCAAATTAAATTAAACTTGAAACAGACGTTTAAACCTGTCTAAAACAACTTTTCACACTCGAAATCCATTCAAAATCCATTTTCGAAATGTGTTGCAACTCAAAGCATAAACATTCAAGTAAAGACGAATACTGAAATAGAAAAATCGAAGGTTGTTTTGGAATAAATTCCAAACCTTGTTCATATATTTTTTTTTGTTAATGAATTTTTGACAACTATTTTATAAACAACACAGCTAAATTGTGATTTTCCGTCATCAGCGTAGGAGCGTAGGACATAACCGTGCATGATACAGAACACACATGCTTAAATCGTTTCCCCTGTATTGATAGCAATATACCAAAGTTATTGCTAATTTAATGTATACAGATTGTCATTTCGACAATCAAAATAAGTTAATGAAAATTTTGTTTTTGCAGATGGCCATTTCGACATCTAATGTCTCACCAGTGCAGATCAAGTCAAAACATTTGGAAGACCATAAATTGAAGTATATGTGGAAGCTTCAACAGAACAAACAAACAATGCAGATCAAATAAAATATTTGGAAAACCATTAATAGAAATATGTGTGAAAGCTGAAAGAGAATAAACAACAATCTTTTTCCGTTGAAATCCTGACCAAGATTACAGACTTATTACGGAGATGATAAATTCAGCGACACTAGTTTCCCACTTTTTTCATTTCAGCGACATTATCATTTCAGCTACAAAAAACATATAAATTCAGCGACATTTTATTTTATCGATTCAGTGACATTTACCTGTAAATATTTTACGAAAGGATATGGAGTTAATAAACATGAGACCATGAGACATATGTTTACTCCAACTGCAATAATTTTAATGATCTGTAAGGCAATTTCGGAAAAGCTGGAGGTGGAGTAGTATTTTAGCAGAATATATATTATTTACAGTCACCAATTTATTGTTCATAGAATTAACTTTTCATTTTGAAAATTTGAAATTGTTTGGACTGTCGCCTCAGTATCTTTCTATATTCATCATTAATCGTGAATACATGTATTGTAGAATCATCAGAGCTTGAGATTTTAATGCAAATATCTCCAAAGATGAGTGGTAAGCTTTGCCAAGTTTTTACTTGAGAACCCACCCATAAGGCCTTCTTTACATACCTATCTGTCTTCATTTCAAGAAATCTGGTCGTCAGTTTTCATGTCTCGAATGATAACAGACACTTCAAGTAAATTTATTGTTTGTTTCCATTAGAAAATTGTAATCATTATTCCATTCAATGGGCCAGGAATACTGTGAATTCTCAGCGACCTTACCCTTATAGAGGCACTCATTTTCGCCATCAACTACACAAGAATTCCTACCAAAACAGTCTCGTATTCATTGACGTTGAACTAATACCTCCGAGCACTACCTCTAACCGGTACTCTATCCACTTGACCTTTTTTTGAAATTTTCATTAATGTATATTTTATTTATTTATTTATATATGATTATATTTCATTTTATAAATTTATTTAAAATTTGGCGTCGCTGAATTCATATATAACACGTAGAAAACATGTCGCTGAAATGATATACAGAATTACTCAAAATATGAAGCGATAGTCGCTGAAATGATAGTGTCGCTGAATTTATACTCACTCACTTTAACATGTTTAATCTGTGTCTTTTTTTTTTAATGAAAACGCCTTTCGAGTAAATAAAACACGTTCTTTATACATACAAACAATTGTTTATTTTGTTTCTTTTGATTTTCTTCGACGGTCATTTGCTTTCTGTAAGACGCACGTATCGAAATTTTAAGTAGCTGTATTTGATAAATTATATTAACTATATATATATATATATCTATCTTAAAAATGTCTTACCATTTGGTTCACAATTTGATAAAAATATATAAGTTGAAAGTAAAAAAAGTACTAAAGTGCCCATCGTAATGTTAACTTATTTCCACACGATTTCATATTATCAGGTAGAGATAAGAAACATGAGAAGTGGTCAATTTATTACTTGCTCAATAGATCGGTCACTCTGCTGATTCTTTGTCATATCAAAAAGAACATCGCATTTCTTTTACCGAAACAAAAACAAGCAGATTGTGCACACAAATGATCAAATTTTATAAAGATACTTTTCATTTTTCGTTATTTATTTAATTACATAGTACATTTTAATTATTCTTAAATTTTTTACTTCAGTAAATTACAAAAAAATGAAAATTGCAGATTCTATTGTTTCTGTGAATGCCCATTTCTGTAACCAAGGCAAGAGCTTATACACTTACATTTTCTGAATGCATATTTTGATAGTATAAAACATTTTATACCTTAGACTGGGATTGTATGAGCATCACCTCAGTATTAGGGATAAAAATATTTTCTGATGATAACAACCCATCAGACCTACTGGTCTTGAAACACCATGAAAAAAATCCACCAATCGGCAGTATTTAGCCACCGTTTTTGAGAGACTAAGCAACTGTAATGGAGATGAACCATGGAATAATTATCCGTCAGGCAGCAGTACTTTGTTAATACACATGACATAAAAACAAGATAACAGTAAACACCTTCAATGGCCGAAAACTACAATCTCATGCCGCAATTCACAAGCAAACTGCACCAGAAAAATAATTATCAAGACAAGAGATAAACATAAATAACGATAGGAACTAGGGATAGCCGGAATTGGTACCACCACTAGCAAAAGCCAGTGGTATGGTTAAACCTCCCCTTTGTCTATCCCGTTTCTCTATAGTATAAAACCATGAAAAAACAGTCAACAAGGCAGCAGCGCTTAGCTACTGGATGAAGATAAATCAAGGAATATCAGTCTATCAGAAAACATTTTAAAAAGGCTTTTAAGCTTTGGATACCGTAGTGCGACAGTGTGAGCTAGCGACAGTTAAGCGGCGAGCACCCCTTGACCCATCTTTCTAAATTACATATTGTCATTTTCTCTCCTTTCAAGATTGTGGTCATGGAGTTAGTAGTTTACCTGTATTCGCTTTTATTCGTATGTTTATTTAGAATAGGGAAACGGGACAGATACAGGGAAGGTTTGGGTATCCATTAACCAGTTTAACCCCACCGCTGGCTTTTGTTAGTGCCGGTACCAAGGACGGCTGTCCCGAGTTCGTATCGTTGTTTACGTTTGTCTATTGTCTATTGTCTTATTTATGTTTTTTTTCCTGTGTAGATTCCTGACATATTGTGGCATGTGATTGTAATTTTCAGTCATTGTAGATGTTTCCTGTTAACCACTTTTTTACATTTACTGTACATGACTAAATCTCGAGACTTGCAGTCTAGGAGACTGCAATACTAAGCTAACTGAGCTGATGAAATTCTCGGGAACGAACAGGAACTAAACTATATGGCAGTAAGATTAATCAGAAGGTCATTGCAAGAATGTTTCTACATAATCAAAACATTTCACAAATCAAAACTTTTCCTTTGTCGTTTCAGCTAAAATAACAATTTGTAAACAAATACTGACGTACCCCCCCCCCCGAAAAAAAAGAAAGAAAGAAGAAAAGTAAATACAAAAAAAAGAAAACTAATGAAACAAGTATGCACAGCACTTAAGAGAAGTTTTCGTATTTGTGTCATTCTAATTATTAACCAAAATGAGAAAAACCTACAATGGTCCTTTTTTCGTACAGGCATAATTTTGATGGTTTGGGGGAACAAACCTCCCCTTCCATTTCGGCAGTGTCTGGTAGCAACTCAACACAATCGTTATTGAATTGCCGTAGAAATGAAAAGAAAGGTTAATCCCAATACTCTAAAAAAATGAATCTTGAATCAAAGTTCGGACCGAAAAATTTTCCAAATGGTACTTATTTCTATTAATATACATCGGCAAAGGAATACCCAAGCAAAAATGAGGAAAGGGGAAATTACAAAATCAAAAATCCAAAATCACGGCAATTCATATCCAACACGAATTGAGACTGCATGAAAAAAGACATAACGAAATTAACGAAACAATAAAGAAAAACGCCACTAAACTAAAGCGCTTACGTCGTGAACCCCTACAAAAACTTGAGGTATCATCAGGTGCTCCGGAAGGGTAAGCATGATCTGCTCCACGCGTGGCACCTGCACTTGTTAATGATCGTCTGTAAGTCTGTAAGTCCCCGAGGGTATTCACCAGCCCAGTAGTCAGTACTTCGGTGCTGACCCGAAAGCCGATTATTTTTGGAACCTTACAGTATCTAAATTTTTGTAAATTTCGTTTAAAACTAAGGGGTATCTCCCTCATGCAAAGCTCTGTCCTTAGCTGATTTTGGCTTTACATTTAGATCATATTGGTTATTTGTTCTCTATCAGTTTTTAAACATCTTTGAGTTTATGGTCTTCCAAACGTTTAGATTTTATCTGCACTGGAGACATACGTTGTCGAAATGCGCATATGCAGAAAGTAAATTCACAGTAACCTCGGTATTTAGTTATTTGTTACCACTGGGTCGATGCCACTGCTGTAGGACTGTAAGTCCGCGAGGGTATTCACCAGCCCAGTAGTCAGTACTTCGATGCTGACCCAAAAGCCGATTATTTCTGGAACCTTACAATATCTAAATCTTTGTAAATTTCGTTTAAAACTAAGAGGTATCTCCCTCATACAAAGCTCTGTCCTTAGCTGATTTTGGCTTTACATTTAGATCATATTGGTTATTTGTTCTCTATCAGTTTAGATTTTATCTGCACTGAAGAGACATAAGTTGTCGAAATGCGCATATGCAGAAAGTAAATTCACAGTAACCTCGGTATTTAGTTATTTGTTACCACTGGGTCGATGCCACTGCTGGTGGACTGTAAGTCCCCGAGGGTATTCACCAGCCCAGTAGTCAGTACTTCGGTGCTGACCCGAAAGCCGATTATTTTTGGAACCTTACAATATCTAAATTTTTGTAAATTTCGTTTAAAACTAAGGGGTATCTCTCGCATGCAAAGCTCTGTCCTTAGCTGATTTTGGCTTTACATTTAGATCATATTGGTTATTTGTTCTCTATCAGTTTTTAAACATCTTTGAGTTCCAAACGTTTAGATTTTATCTGCAGTGAAGAGACATAAGTTGTCGAAATGCGCATATGCAGAAAGTAAATTCACAGTAACCTCGGTATTTAGTTATCTAAGACAGATTTTTTCCAAGCAATGATTAATAAGGCGGTCACGGAGATAACTATGCCTTATGAGAAATACCGAATTATTGGTGGCAGCTCTTTCATAACAAATCAACTTTGAAACGTACTCCGTAGGCGGTTGAACTTGTAATATTACTGAACATGTTAGTGATTTTGATAATTTTGAAACTGAGTAATTTAAGTCGTCCTTTTGTCGTAAATTTCCTACTTAGATGACCATTTAAGGCCAAATCGAGATGTAAGTTCAAAGAAGATGTAGATCTAGTAGGTTTTAGTGTTTCATTTATCTGTCATTCTGGAGGATATATTGATTGGATCCATTTAGCAAAAGATGCATTATTAATGGAACGTACATCATCAAGCATCTATAAGTGAGATTAAAGGATCAAGCGTCATTTGAAAGCATTGTATGAATTTTTACAAGTCCCTGAAAAAAATTCCGTTTCGTTGAAATGTTAAGAACAATTGTACACGTAGTGGAGCATAATTCGTGTCCACTTGTATACCTATTCGCTATGGATAAATAAGACCTCCAAATGTGACAAATATATTATCAAAAAGAAATCAAGCATACTCCATAACTGATTTCATCGTAGCAAACTTTTCCTTTTAAATTGATTTCGAAAAAAAAATTAATTGATTTTTTAATATTTGTAAGGGCTGTGTAGTACGCTAGTGGTTCTCTAGCAGAAAATCTTTGCATGCATATCCAATGATGTTCAATTTTAAATTAAGTAACCGTTGGCAGTCATGTTGGGTGACGTAACAATACTTGATCAGCAGCTCACAAGTATCATACATGCCATGTTTGGTATCAACCCATTCAGCAGTTCTCTAGAAAAGGATCTTTGTCTTATTTCCATCAGTAACCGTGGTAAAAGTCAGAGTTGGCGGCCATGTTGGGTGACGGATCGGCACTAAAATTATAAAACTAATAACACTCGGATGGAGGTTGCAGCAAACAGCTCTGCCAAGGTTGGTTCATTCTGAACCTTACAATATCTAAATTTTTGTAAATTTCGTTGAAAACTAAGGAGTATATCCCTCACTCAAAGCTCTGTCCTTACCTAATTTTGGCTTTACATTTAGATCATATTGGGTATTTGTTCTCTATCAGTTTTTTAACATATTTGATTTTATGGTCTTCCAAACGTTTAGATTGTATCTGCACTGAAGAGAAATAAGTTGTCGAAATGCGCATTTTTTTTTATTAATTATGGATTGGCATGCCGAAATAAGTGTGGTAAAATAATTATCAACGGTATCAGCTAAACAAGTAAACACGATTAAATTAGAAAAAAATAGAACGACCCCAAGAACGTCGAAATCAAGAGTAGGTCACGCTATTACCAAGGACAAAAATGACACACCTAACCACTTTGTTATCATCTTACATAGGATAATTCGTGGAAATCATTCACGTAACCAACTTACAACGATTGTCCTTAATATTCCAAACTTATAATTGTTTCGTTCCATAACAATAAGTTTAAAATGGAAAAAATAGTATCTAAAGCGTGCTCAGTACTTGTTGAGCAGCTAATTAAAATCGATACAAAATTCAAAAGTATAAAAATAATGTTGGGTAGTGGCCAACTACAAAATAAATAAATACTTAGTAAATTAGCAAGTTAAAATAAAGCCACGATCGTAAACAACAGAACTTGTCTCTGTGCTGTTTGTTGTTGTCCAAAGTTAAGTTCTCTGTAGGCTTTCTGAAAGCGTCCTGTAGTATAAAAATATAGTCTGCAACAAATAAGGCTTTTGTTGGGAGGTGTTGCCCGATGGCTTTTCACCTAATTTATGTCTCTTGTGTTGTTGAACCAGTATTGTTGCTATTTCTCGAAGTACCATTGGTTCTATTCTAATATCTATCGGTATTACATTATCTTCTTCTTCCTTTGCTTCCGAGTCTGCTTTCTCTTTTCCATTATACACTGTCCTGTAACCTGTACGGCAATTTTTGTTGAGTTATAATAAGATGGCGGATAATCCCAGCCCGAACAGATAGACACCTCATTTTTTTTTGTCCTTTTCACTCAATTGACCTCGTTTTGCGTGAAGTTTTGTTTCTGTACAATATATAATGGGGAGTCTCCACATCAAGCGTCAAATACCGACGTTCACATATACACTTGTATTTTTATGTCCAAACAGTGAGCCTGATGTGCTTTGAAAAATCGAAGCGAAATTATGATGTATGATTGAACTTTACATCGAGTCAGTTCACTTTTCTCAACAAAAGTGCATGTTTACAGCCTATTTCTGTACCAAACATTTTGATCAGCATACCCAAAAACAATAATTTTACCTGGAAATGCCTGTAAAATGATATGTCAAAATACTGCAGTGTACGGCTGTGTCACCACCAAATGTTTACACGTTTCCCTCTATTACGGTTGAGTCATTGTACGGTTGAGTCCAAATTCACAATCTCCAGAAGAAGTGTGCATGTAGTTGAGTCATTTGGTCAATATCACCTATGTTATTAATGCATATCAGTAGAGGTTATAAAAGACATTTTCAAGGATACATGTAATTATCTCAACAGTCTTTAGACCGACCTTTTAACTTGAAAGGAAAGCTTGTTGCATGTACAGTAATATTCCGGCATCTGGTTACGGAGTGTTTGTTTCACAACTGATTCGTTACGCGAGAGCCTAACACAAATTATACAGACTTTCTCATTAGACATAGTTATCTCCGTCACCGCCTTATCAATAAAGGGTTAAAAATTCATCTCATACGATCATTAAAAAGGTTCTTTAATAGATATCAGTCTCTCGTAGAAAAAATTGAAGTTTCGGTCCGAACTCTGATTCAAGATTTTTTTTTCCTTAGTACTGGGATGATCATTTCTTTTAACTGTCTACGACTTTTCAAGAGCAATTGCTGTTGAGCTGCTGCCGGCACTGTTGCAGTGGAAGGGGAGGTTTTGTATGCCATAAAACCTGTTTAACCCAAAATTTCTTTTGAAATGCTTATGCTGTACCAAGTCAGGACCATTGCGGTCGACAATTTTTCGGGTGGTTTCCACCTGATTTGTCTCTTTGTCTCCTGGGCTTCGTCTCTTGACAACTCTGTTCAGTAATTTTGTTGCTACCCCCCCATGTACATATATTGCAAAATAGAGCAGGCGTACATATTTTTGACCTAACTGTCTCAATATTTCATAAATATGAAAAAGAAAGGAAATGAGGTAAATGTCAGGGAGACAACATCCCATATCCAGCTTAAAACGACCCAAAACAAAGCATCTAGGGTCACCGTACGGTCTTCAACACAGTGAGGAACCTCACACCATATAGCAAGCCCTAAATTGCCCTAAAAAAGTAAACAAGTGAATAAATCAATGGAAACAAACCACATCCAATAACCCAAATATCAAGAATCTAAAATTTTATAAGAAGACAAGGACAAACCAGTGACCAACATATTCATGACTTTGGACAGGCGCATAAAAAGGTTCTTTTATTTCCATCCTACGTGTAAAAAGTTGTTTGCTATTCTATCTTTTTGTTGAATGAGATCATCAAATTAACTGTTTATCTACGATGACTCCCAGCAATGTTGTTGTTTTACCGTAAAGAAATGTCTGTGGGACCGCTTTTAATTCTTTTTGTTATCCGTCGATCTTCGTTCTAGAGAAAATTCATATCTCTCACTTGTTGATTTTCACATTGATTCTCCATTTACATGTCCATTTCCTAACTTGATGGGTATCGATTGTCATTTTATGCTTCATTCACTATTCAGCAATCTTACAGTTTTTTCCTTATCTCTTCCATAATATCATGTATATGTTACAGTAAAAGTGTATAATTAGTTATTATACATAATTACTGAAATTTCAGTAAATATGTATAATTACTAAACCTCATAATTCCTAAATTTCTCCAGTAATTATGTATAATTATTGATTTTTCTCAAAGTTTTTCTTCAAACTTACTGATTTGATTCAGTAAATTTGTATGAAATTTTGAAATCTTTATTTTTTTCTTAATATGGTGAAGTGTATTTTCTCCAAATCTATATATTTAACAACATTCGCTAGTGGAGCAGGACATGCTTACCCTTCCGGAGCACCTGATGTCACTCCCGGTTTTCATGGGAGTTCACACTATGAGTGCCTTAGTTCTTAATGTTATCTTTTTATTTCCGTGCATTGTAGCTGTCTCACGTCCTTGTTTTGTCTTTGTTTTTATCTGTTACCGTTTCTGCCATGTCTTTGGACTTCGATTTTTGTAGTCATCGCTTCCCTTGTTCCTTCGGTATTCTACTGCCGTTGTTTTGTGCAAAGTTGAACTCAAATAAAACTGTTTCATTTGCTCAATATTGTTATTTAAACAATCGATTACAATACAAAACTGTTTGATAGATGAAAATATATAACAAGCTCCGAAAACAGGCAAGGCAATAAGTTTATGAACAATTGAAATGTTGGTCCCATGGTATTTTTAGGGAGGAGAAGCCTTTATTTCTAAAAAAAAATACATAAAGAGAACATTATTTCTTTTTGGAACATGTTCACATGTAACAAACATTGTTCATGAACAGTGTGGAAAAACTGTTTGACTGAGGTAAATAAATAAAAAAAATCAGAAATTACTGTAAATTTAGTTTTAGTAGATGGCAATTTCGACAGCTTATTTCTCTTCAGTGCAGATAAAATCTCGTTTTTCACTTGAAAGTTCGAAATTATGTCGAAGTGTTCGAAGAAACTATAGTGTGTGGATCTTTATTCTGTTGACCATCGTGTAGCCTATACATTGCTAGGTTCCGTGGTATGTAGCATTATTACATTATTGCGTTTGAATAATGTGCAAACTTACCTTTTCTCCAGACAACCATGCACAAATTGTCAACCCCCCCCCACTAAGTATATATGCTTCCCCCCGTAATATCTGCTGGTACGCTGTGTTACATGTGTCAATCGTTGCAGACGGTTCATTGTTGACTATGTTTTTCTAAAGTCCACTTGCATGTAATGCGTAAGTTTGTTGCCCTTCAAAAAGGAACATAATTTCCATAAGTTCTTGTTAGACTTAAGATTAAGTACTGTAAGCTTTGTTCCTAGTTTTTCAAAGAAATTTAATTTTTTTTTCTAGTCCGTTGGTATTTATCTTGTGCTCAAGTGGATATTCATTTATTATATTATTTGATCTCCATCAGCCTTTGTACACCTTTCGATTTCTTGATTTCCAATGTTTTGATTTTATCCGCACTGATGAGACATAAGTTATCGAAATGGCATTATAAAGAAAGTCAATTTTCAGTAACTTCGCTATTGTGTTATTTTTTTTACCTCCTGCATGTTTGAAGAATTCAGAATAATGCTCATCTGGTCATGGTTGTGCGTCAGGTCAAATAGAATAAAAAGATAACAGGAAACATCTAAAATGATCGAAAACCATAGCTGCATGCCGCAATGTACCAAGGAACTGCAAAAGAAAAAAACACAATAAAAAACAAAAGACAAACGTAAACACCGATAGGAACTCGGGACAGCCGGACTTGGTACCGGCACTAGCAAAAGCCAGCGGTAGGGTTAAACCGCTTAATGTATACCCAAACCTACCTTTTCTCTGTCCCGTTTCCCTATAGTATAATAAACATACGAATAAAACCCAAAGCAGGTAGACTACTAACTCCATGACCACAATCTTGAAAAGGAAAAGGGGACAAAACGCAATTTTGAAAGATAGGTCAAGGAGTGCTTGCCGCTAAACTGCCGGCTAGCTCAAGGAGCTTAAAGTCTGTAAATGACAGCTTCTACATTATCTTTATTTTTTTTTCCTTCTAACTTTTACCTTCCCAGTTTCACAAACAAGGTGTCTACTGTTTCTCTTCTGTTTAATAAAGATTTTAATAATAATTCTATATCGATCTAGTTCGCACCTTATTTCTTTTTTATGGCTCTGAAGGATTTGTATACTTCCTGAACATTTGTCTAATTGGTTTCCCATTGTTTCGGCCATTTTTGAAATCTATTTTCTGTTTACTCTGCCAATGCCCCAAGTTCACATTTTCAAAATGCCAAAATTGCACGCACTGTTGTTTGTACCGACTTCGATTTTGGGTGGAACACTAAAGTGGTCAGATTAAAAGGACTCATGGGTAAGGGTGTCACAACTTCTAAAATATTTCCAAAAGTATGTTTCTTTCAGAACTAAGTCAACAATTGAAGGTCGTTTGTTGGCCATCATTAAAACATATTTTACTTATCTATGTTGTAGATTATTCTACAGTATCTGAACTTTTGTTGGTACTCTTTTTTGTTCCAGTTTTTTCATGATACTTGATGGCTCAGCATTTAAAGTTGGAAGTTTGTTGAACTGATAGGTGCAGATTCTCTTTACAGTTTTCGATGCCGCAAATGTTGCAAGTTGGGTTTATTCAAAAGGATTTTGGACGTATGTCCAAACCTATTTCAGTTTTTTTCCCGTTTCTAATTTCAATCATGTGTTAAATACTGCAATGTAGATACCCGATGAATGAATGGCAAATTTTGTATCCTGTGTGGTACTAAATGTAATACATACATTTTCCTGCATCGCTGTATTTTAGCCTGTGAACTACTCTACTCTGTACTTTTTTAAAAAGTTTTTCTCTTTAAGTTTTATTTCCTTTTTCCTCCATTAATACTGTGATGTTTTGGATAAATGCAACACTTGATTCCCTTTTTATAATCTCTTGGTGGAAGTGGGGTGGGGGTTAAATGTTCTTACTCCAAGTATTTTTTCGTTCCAGTACTTTATAATATAAGTTCTATCTTTTTCTCTTACTTTTAAATGTATTGCTTTTCCACCGTAGGATAAGCTTAATGCTGATTAAATTTCTTGCTGATATTTTGTTCAGCTCTTTTCTAATTCTATTGCTGTTTCTTGGTTCTTTGTGATTTGTCGATAAAATTATGGTGCCTATGTTTGTCTTTTTTAGAAGACTCTGTTTACCTCTAATAGTTTGTTTAACCATATCCACTGAAAAAAAGAAATTACAGAAACTACTATATCTACATCTTTTTGGATTAACATCTTGAATTTTAAGAAAATTTAACGACAAAGGGGGCGCTTTTAATTTGAAAATTATCAATTTCCCCAACCTGGAAAGTAATTTTCCTACTTCTCCTGCTGACGGAATGTATGTATCACAGTTAATTAGTTACTCAAGAGCTTTCACTTATTATTTCGTGACCATATTATCATTCGGAACTTCAAAAATTCCGTTTCATACGAACATTTAAAAAGTTTTTTAAACAGGTATTAGTCCCTGGTGGAAAAATTTTAACGTTCGGACCAAAAGTTCTTATTTCAATTAGTATTGGGATGATCATTTCTTTTCATCTATAGCAATTGTTGTCGATTATAACCAGAAATGACAACCTCAAGATTACGTTAAACAGATATAATGCTGCAAATTTATCACAATTGTCAAATTCATTGTACTGAGCACTATCTCCTATAAGAGCAACAACAGTATGATCATTTTAATGTATATCACGCGATTGGAAAATTGGAAATTTGATGAACAGAACATGCTTCAGGGCGAATAAATTGAGAAATGTGACAGAATGTAGAAGTGTTTAAAAAAATTTGACTTTTTGTATTTTGGTGAAATTAATTCAATATTACATTGCTTTCTGTGTTGTTCTTAGTTCTTCATGGCTTTTTGAAATACACAATAATTCGGCGAAATTCTTATAGCAAATTAAATTCTTCAATGAAATACTGTTGAATTACTAAGAGTTCCAATGTAAATACATTTCATCACTCATATAAAACTTTCACTTCGCTCTCACTTGCAGATCAAGTGTTACTCATTTAGTATCCATAAAAAATCATTAGAAAACAAAATACAAATATGTTTTGAAAAGAATATAAACGGCACTTGATTCATTTAAATTATTATTCATCTTTAGTAAATATTATTATATTATCATGAAAATTTATCACAACCAAAGTCCATCTTGTCCAATATTTAATACTATATGGAAATAGAATGTCACGTTTTCGTGATAATGAGTACCATCATCAGACAGAAAATAGATATGGAAGAAAGGAAAATCATCAAACACTAGTAGTAATGGCATTGCGTAGTATATTGACTTAATGTTTAAGTTTTACTCGCATTGTACCTAGAATAAAATATCACCTTTCCTACCCACCCCTAAAAAAATTACTGCTACACCAAATATTCTTTAGCCATATATGGACAGAAATTATTTTTATAGTCAATATATTTTGTTGTCGACATTTGTTGTTAAATTTCATTCAAGGTCCTACTTATATTCCTGCCTAGATCAGACTGGGTATCAGTGGTTAAGGAGAAACAAACAATAATTAAATTTTGGACTTAGCAAGAAAGACAAGTACACAAAACATAAGAGGTATTCCTAAACATTATATTGATAATTTAACAACAATAACAATTTTAGCTTTTAGTACAGAAAACAGGTACACCCCATGGCTTGTATATGCAGAATTATTTTGCTCTATTTTAATATGTCTAATATTATGTGAAATATTCATTTAAAGTCTACCTCAACATCCCATGATTTTACCTTTTCTAAGGACTATTAGTCGAAGAAGATTGATTCAGACTGCACTGTGGACTGCTTACTGTTTACAAAAAGAAAGTCTTTGGACAATGGTTCGTTCCATGCACACCTTTCCTTTACAGTGAGTGTCGTGATAAAAAAAAAAAAAAAAAAAAAAAAAAAAAAAATAACAGAAAATTTAACACCCTCCCCTCAAAGAAGACAATGACAACAACAATTAATAAACTAAAAAACAAAAACCAATGACAATATAGAGTGTAATCGAATATTAACAAAAAGTTGATTAAACAAAACTAAGCACGATTTAATATGATATATGAACCCCATCACCTCGTACTGCAGAAGAGTAAATGTGACCTGCTTCAATCGTGGCACCCGTGGTCATTGAAAGTCAGGCGCAAACCTGAAGTCATGGTTTTACTCGGCTTAATAATTCTTCGGAGTTCTTGAAAATCAATTTCTGATTTATCCCTCACTGGTTGAGCTTTTTAAATGTGATTATCTGAGTCAAGTAATGATGCCAGTCGTTTAGCAAGGTTTTTTTTTGTTTTAACAAAAATAAAGAGATACATGAGCATGTGAGCTGTTGAAAGGGATGAATTTAAAATCTAAAATATGACATAAAGTACAAAAAACACATGGCAAAATAAAAAAGTAGAAACAGTAAAAAGGTCGATCGATATATTTCGACAAATATGTCGTCGTCAAGTGGGTCGTGAAGAATGAAGTAATAGTTAAAAAATAATATATTGTTTACAGGTTAAACATCTTTGACATTGCGTGTACACTGTTTAAAAATAATGTTTTTGATACAGGTAAAAAATCTTTGACATTATGTGCACACTGTTAGCAACAATCCAGCCACTGAAAATCAGATGGCAGGTTGGAAAAAAATCTCGGCTCCGCATCAGAGGAAGTTTTTCGGCTAAAAGCGGCGATATTGGATTAATTTAATTGGAAAAAGTGCTCAAAATGGAAATTATGGATTCTGCTTTAATCTGGTAGGATTTTATTACTCTAATTCTACTATTGAAAGAGACATTTGACTTTTCGGAAAACGTTTACTTTTGTTTTTGACTCCATCTCCAAGATTACGAATCGCAATGGCGACGTCCTTACCTGTAATAAATAAACATAATACACCAGTGAATGAAACAGCATCAAAAGATTATTTACTAAATAAAAACAGATCACTCCAGAAAAAACTTGATTCGACACACGATGCCCATTTTAGATATAACTAAACGGGTGGAGGACTTCGCGTTTTCTTTAGCGCAAGCAGTTATGAAGCTTTCAAATTGGCTGCTTCGATAT
Source organism: Modiolus philippinarum (assembly GCA_002080025.1). Classification (NCBI taxonomy): domain Eukaryota; kingdom Metazoa; phylum Mollusca; class Bivalvia; order Mytilida; family Modiolidae; genus Modiolus; species Modiolus philippinarum. The sequence goes on from MJUU01024625.1 coordinate 51,878, forward strand.
ACTTCGAACAAATAAGAAAGGAAAATGATACAAACATTATTCATAAAAAGATATACGATAAGACCGAGTCTTAAATGTAAATGTTGAAGATCAGTATCATATCAAATGTGAAGGTTTTGATTCTAGAGGCCGATCGGTTAAACTAAACAGTTATTGTATAAATATGTACCACACAACATCCTCGCTCCTAGTAAATGGCAAGAAACTCAATGTCTTCACAAAAGAGCACTTACCACAAATTATAGAATGCATGAAAAAGTTTAAATAAATGGCAAATCAGTGAAGTTGGATTACTTGAATAAATGCTTGCATGAAATGATTTCTGCAAATTTGACAAGTTCACAAAATCAGACAGAAGATAATGTAGCAACAGATTCACAGAATACACCTATATTACCTGTATTAGGAAATAATGACGATAGTCCACCCCAAAATATTCAACAGAGTACTCCGGAGGATGTAAATAAAAATCAAGCATACCTGGATGAAAATTTACAATTACTGATCAAACAACTTATTGGAAAAACTGACAATTTATTCACATTAGTAAAATCTATTGAAAAACAGCAAATTAAAGATAAAACATTTGGAAATAAACGATAACAGCAGTAACGAGACACATGTGTACATACGACCAACAACAAACAGAAAGTTTACGTGATATTGATTCACACATTGAAATCGTGAAAACGGAACAAGATAGAAGCTTCTATGATATTTCAAATAAAATACAAAGTATGTCTGACAAAATGAAAGATGTACCAAGTCGAGTCCTAAACAGTATTGAACCTTTGGTATCTAACATATCTGAGAGAAATTCTGAATCACCGAGCACTGTCGAGAATACAAGGGAAATCTCAAACCCATCTAGAAGACCACAAAAAATAACTGAAAGCTCTGACAGAAACTTGAAAAGTGGGATAAAGACATTGATTATCGGTAGTTCAATAGTGAAAGGAATTGATAAACGGAAATTGAATAAAGATGTAGATGTGAGAACCAATAGAGGAGCAACAGTGCAGAGTTTAACAAATGTAATCGCTAACTTAAATCTGATGAAATACGGAACAGTTATTATAGTAGTGGGTGGTAGTGATGCGGACACACACAATGATTCTAAGCTTTTTGAGGAACATTATTATGAATTGATACAGACAATCAGATCAATAAATCCAGTAATAAATATCAAAATATCAGAAATTTGCCCAAGAAGAAATGTTGATGTTGAACATTTTAATCGTGTGTTAGATTAGATCACCACAAAACTTCAAATTAAATTGGTAAAACAGTCGGATCATTTTATCTCAAGAAGTGGCGATATTGTGGACTCATACTACCATCGTGATGGAATTCATTTGACTAACAAGGGAACAATCCAATTTCTAAGGAATATCAACAAAGAAGTTAATATTTTTATGAACAAATTTCAACTGAACACAAACAACAAACGGGACATGAATTGACGATTTGACCGTAGATACTTTATGGTGAAACAGTTTCATGGTTATTGCTATTCATGTGGCTTTTATGGCCACCATTACAATGATTGCTTCTCATACTAGGTTTTAACAGATGTTTCACAATCTGAGCACAGACCTACAAATTCAAATCTTTTTAATATACAAAACCAAAACTCTTTTAATATTCTTTAAAATTTATGCTCAGATTGTGATTCATCAAATTGTTCATGTACCAAATTCACTGACTCCAATATATATGATTTATCTAAAACAAAAAACCCAACCGATAGTAATCAAAACGTATTTAATATTAAAGGGAAAGGTTTTAATTGTTTGTGTCCAAATATTAGACATCTATTACCAAAATATGAAGAATTAAAAAATTTGCTAGTCACCAATCACAAATTCATAGATATATTTGCTTTGGTAGAGACCTTTTTAATGCCTCAAACAAATAATGAACAATGCTTTATTCCTGGTTATCAGATTTTTAGACGTGACCGTGAAGGTAAAGACGGTGGTGGTTTATTAGTTTATGTGAAACAATATGTGCAAAGATCGAATTTATCGTTGAAAAACCTTGAAACTTTGTGGGTAGAAGTAGAATTCCCAAAATCTAAACCATTTTTAATTTGTTCTGTTTATCGTCCACCAAATGCCCATCAGTCTTGGATTGATTTATTTGAAGAAGAATTTGAAAGAGTTGTGGGGTCGTTTAAGGGAACTAGAACCAAAATCAGAAAATATCTTTCCACCTAAAATGACTTTTGAAAACGAAACAGTTTACGAACCACAAGAAATTGTGAATATTTTGAATACCCATTTTTCATCAATTGCAGAAAAACTTATCGGGGAAAATGATTTCAACTAGTAATTTCCCGTTGTTAATCAATGGGAATTTGGAACCCAAACACGAACAACTGGACATCGCAAAAAATAATCAAATTAATATTCAGTTCGTTCTGAATAAAGCAATTCTGAATAAAGCAATCAGGATTGGATCGGACAAATCCGCTGTCCGATCGAAAGTGGAAATCTCAAGAGGAATATAATGACAGTGAAATCATCAACATAAGAACCGCAATAATGTTTCATGACCTTTCATATAAGTTTCAATTAAAACACCATTTATCCATAAATATTTGTTTGAGTTAGAATTATAATCATAAATGCAACATTTGTAAAAAAAATAATATAATTCAAATGTAACCGATAATTTCTTGATAAAACTTGCACCCAGTTTTTAACATGTTACTATTTCGGTGTAAATCTCATTAATTGAATATTTTCATTATTTTACAGTATAACTTTAAGTGCGAATCCTTGTAATATTCGTAAAGACAAATGTTAAATTGTTTTTTTGTTTGCATCACTTTTTAAACAAAGGGAGTTAATAATGCTAACTATTATAATATACAAATCGGCCTTCGGGCACCTATCCGGAATATTAATTACTTGGTTAATTGCTAATTAAGAAAACAAACAGATTTGGACTGATGAAATTTTCAATCTACACCACAGTCTCAGACTCAGACTAATCATACATAAAGTTTAATTAACTGATTTGTTGTCGAGACTCCATGCCGTCTAGAAAATCGGACTTCGTTTTTTAGTAGTATAGATTCTGATTTCACTCTACTACAGCAATATACACATGAAAAACTAAAAACCAGGAGTCTTGATTTAAAGTTCATATATGTGAGTGAAGTCTATTCTCATTTAAAAAAGTTAAATGTCAGAAAATCAACAGGTATAGATGGAATTGGACCGAAAATTCTAAAACTTAGCGCCGA
>MJUU01024625.1:57132-83561 GCA_002080025.1 Modiolus philippinarum
AACTTTATAAATTGTATTTATATCATTATTGTGTATTGTTAATGTGTTTGATATATTAATTTGATATTTTATATGTTGTTTTTAGAGGGCCCTAATGAAAATTAGACTTGTTCTAATTAGGTTACCCTCTTTAAATAAAGAATTTACTTACTTACTTACTATACGACATCGAGACTTATTAGTCATAGAACGATCGCTTAACGTTTAAACCCTTGGATATGCAAGTAACAGTGCTAATAAAATTACATGGAGGCCAGCAGCACATTTCACAAAAAATCTTACGATAAATTTTAATTGTAAGTCAATATGAAATGTTAAAGACTTACGACTAATTTTTATCGTAAGTTTTTTTTTTTTTGTGAAAAAGGCTGCAGGACAATAGACGCACGTTGGAACAACGGATTATTTTCAGACTGGGCACTTTAAAACCAAGGGGTTTAAACGTAAAACAATCATTCTATGACTAATGAGTCTCGATGTCGTATGATTTTCAGTGGCTGGACTGTTGCTAACAGTGTGCACATAATGTCAAAGATTTTTTACCTGTATCAAATACATTATTTTTAAACAGTGTACACGCAATACCGGCAAACAATATATTATTTTTTAACTACTACTTCATTCTTCACGACCCACTTGACGACGGCATATTTGTCGAAATATATCGGTCGACCTTTTTATTGTTTCTACTCTTTTATTTTGCCATGTGTTTTTTGTACTTTATGTCATATTTTAGATTTTAAATTCATCCCTTTTAACAGCTCACATGCTCATGTATCTCTTTATTTTGTTATTGGCCTTGAGAGCTGTTTCGCAACACATATTTTGTTTTTTTTAGCTCATGTGAGCTTTTGCCATCACTCGGCGTCCGTCGTCCGTCCGTCCATTCACTTTTATTCAAAGATCTTCTCCTCTGAAACTACTGGGCCAATACTAAGCAAGCTTGGCCTGAATCATCACCAGGTTATGCACTTTTAAGTTTGTGATTTTTATGTCCGTTGACCAAACAACATGGCCGCTGTTGCTTAAAATAGAGCATAGGGGTAAATCGCTGTTTTTTGCAAATTACTCGAAAATCGTTACAGATATAAAAAATCTTACATAAGTAAAAATGATCAGCACGATGAGATCTACCCACTGTGCAATTTTGAAGAAAATCTGAAACCCGTATTGGAGTTATAGCCCTTTTTCCGTAAAATTTTCAAAATTTTGCATTTGTTATTTTTGATTTCAAAAAGTGTAACAGATAGAGGTCAAGTGTAAATTGCAAAAATGTTCAGCATATCAAGATCTACCCACCCTGAAAATCACGAAGAAAATCCATAAACCCTTGTAGGAGTTATTGCCTTTTTTCACTGAATTTTTTAAATTTTGTATTTTTCGTCTTTTATTTCCAAAACTATAGAAGATGAAGATTAAGTTTAACATGATGAAATGTTTGCCATGCTGTGGCGACTTCAAAACTGGTGTTGAAAATAGTTTGTTGACCGCCATTTTCAAAATGGCCGCCAAAAAAAAGGCGGAAAAATTCAACATTGTAAGATTTCAATGAAATTTAGTTTCCAAATAGATATTGATGTTGCTACTTCAAAACCTGTGTTGAAAATTGTTCTTTGACCGCCATTTTTAAAATGGCCGCCACAAAAGGCGGGAAAATTCAACATTGTCTGATTTCAACGAAATTTGGTTTCCAACATTACAAATAGGTATTGATATGTTAACAATTTTTCATTGACCGCCATTTTCAAAATGGTCGCCAAAAAAAAGCGGGAAAATTCAACATTGTCCAATTAATGGAATTTAGTTTAAAAATAGGTATTGATGTCACTACTTCAAAACAGATGTTTACAATTTTCCATTGACCGCCATTTTCAAAACGGTTGCCAAAAAAGGCAGGAAAAGTTTAAACATTGTCCTATTTCAGTGAAATTTGGTTTCCAAATAGATATTGATTTGCGACTTCAAAACCTATGTTGAAAATTGTTTGTATTTCAAAACTGGTGTTGAAAGTGGTCCTTAGCAAGAACGTTTTTTGCAAAAAAAAAAAGCCCAACAAAGAAATATAGAAAATCATGATCAGATTTCTAATACTGTACAAGATATTGGTGTTTGAGGTACTAAAGTTTGAGAGACTGATGATAAACTGTATAACTTACAATGTTACCACGATTTTGGCAAGTGAAAGCCAGGTGAGAGATACAGGCTTCTGGGAGCCTCTAGTTTTTTGTTTTTTTGTTTTTTTTTGTTTTACATTTGACAAACCAAGTGATAAATATATGCCCTGTAGTTTGTTTATCCAATAAAAGGTATTGGACAATTGTTGATTTCATCACTAAAAGCCACTCCAAAACATGATAATACCGTGCTGTAAATACTTAATATCCTCCTTTGGTATTTGTAGAAAGTGTTCAAGTTGCATTGCAAAATGAACAGCAAATAAATTTGGTGCCTTTTTGCAGACAAAAAGTTTTTGTGATGGGTCTTGGCAGCTGGTATAATTACATAAAATTCATGGATATGTCATTACTGTATCTTAAATAAGGATTTTTCGATTCCTATGTAAAAACGCGATCAACAAATTTCCATCATTAAATTCATCTAAAAAAATAAAGCAAAAACGTAATAAAAACAAGCAAAAAATATTTTCAGTCCATATTGTGCATGTAGACGCCATGTTGCCGATGTCTTTCATCTCATATCAGCATTTCGATTTCGTCCGAATATCTGATTTTGATATGCTACATATAACTCATACAAAAATAGACATTGATAGAAAACGTATTTTTTCAGTATTCAGGCAAATTAAAATGTCAATTTCATTCATGTATGCAATTTCTTCTAGCAAGCATTTGTGCAGTTTCAAATTCATCAATACTATAAACACAAACTTTTCAACAATGTGTTATGATTGCCGAAAGTCTGGTGTACTGGATGGGGGGAAATTTTTAGACACTAGTAGCTGATTACTGATGTTAAAGATTGTGCCATAATTTGCCAAATGCTAGTCAGTTGAATGAAATACGTTACCTCAACGAGCCCAAGCTGTCCGTTATATCATCAAGACAGTTGTCAAAAAATTATTCTTATATTTTCAGTAATTAGACTTTATAAACACGAGTTAGTCAAATGTTCAAACAACAGAAGCCTGTGACCAGAATTTATGATTAATGGTGTAAATTTTTGCTCTTTCTGCATGGAAACATTTCAGTTCTACTTATTACATTATTGCTATTATCACTGTAAATGTGTTACACAATAATCGCCAATAAAGTAAATAATCTTCAGTGATCTTCAGTTGATTTTGAGCTGATATTCTTGTAGATCGGAATATGAATTTGACTGTAAACTGGTATTTAAACAGGCAACAAAGATCCTACCGGACTACCTGACAATACTCCCGAATTTTCGTAAGGGTTCAAACTATACGGGACTTTCGAGATAGGAACTCTCGTGTAATTGAAGGCGGAAATAACAGTAAGAAGGATAACTGGATTCATGAACTATTGAAATGAATATATATTCCACCTAAAAACAAACTATTTATGAAATTGAAGTGTACTTTTAATTTGTCCTGCAGAACAATTAATGAATTAAAATTTAATTGACGAAAAACAATTAACCTGAAGCGCTACAAAGAGATCAAATATAAATTACCCTTAGCTCAACAGTGTTAATTATTTTCGTATAATACACAAAAATGTTGCCGGATTGAACACGTCTCAAAAGTCCCGTATTAGCTTTCGATTTAATATTTCAATGTCTAACTATAGACTACTAGAAAACAATGCCGTGATCAATTGCAACAAGAAACGTACTACCAGCGTTAGGTGTAACATATCTATTTCGTAACCCAGTCGGGTACATATATGAATATATGAAGTCCTTAATTGAGACGAAATATTTCAAGGAACGATGCAATATGTTGATCAGAGATTATGAATTAAATAGAAGGGTTACATAAGAATTATTTTGTACGCAAAAATAGCATTAAAAAGTAAGTGCTACCCGAACCGTCAGTCTGAAACGACCGATCCAAGTACAATGACAACGTCGGAAAAACAAAGAAATAAAGACATGAGTACGGCACAGTAAGTAAGAGTATATTTTCTGTGAAAATACAGACACTATTTACTACCTGGGAACCACTTCTTTCTTCTATAAAGCTAAGGTTTTTTTCATGAGAAGTTGTCTGAAGATGTCTACGTTAGATAGGATACGCTGTTTTGCCAACAAGTTGATAAAATTGAATAAAATGAAGAATGCTGTGAAACAATTCGTTTCAGCATAAATATACGAACAAACTTTGCTCCTCAATTAAAAATAAATAGGATTTCAGATACAGTGATATTTGTAAGCAAATTAAAAAAGGAATAATTTAAGCAAAAGAACTTGATTGGTTATTGATGAACTCGTTTTTGAGATACAAGTAATTTAAGATTTGGCGGGAGACGGAACCTTTGAATTTTTCATAGGTTTAAAATTAGGTTAGACCATGAATGAATACGACAGAATGCTCATAAAGACGTATAAAGTGAAACTGATTAAAATAAGGGGATCCATGGCCAAAAAAATTACCAAAACGTGATGAGCGAACCTCTTTAAACTGTTTCGGATTCGTTACCGGTAGAGAGATTTTTTCTCTTTTGCTTCGTACTTTGAGTTTGTCATATTGTACAAAAATATAGACTTTTTCTTTGCATCAAAATTGCGAAGCATCTCTGAATAAGGAATTCAATGGAAAAGTATTATAAAATATTTATTTTCAAACAATTTCCAACTTCTTGAAAAATCTTTAGGATGTTTTGACAAACTACAATATAAATAGATATCATTTTTCATTAAACAATATAATTTCTAGGGTATAATCTCTTTCTAATGTATGTACTTCAAAATCCAGTAGCACCTTACATAAGGGACCAACCCTGGAACGAGAACACAATTATTTCTCCCCTGTTTGTCTTTGTAAAAAATGTAAAGACCAATTAAAAAAATTTCACCTGCGCAATTCTCATGACATTTGGCATACTTACAGAACAGCCTTAGTGTAAATAATATACAAAAACTTTCAACGTTTCAGTTTCTTTTAAATTTCCCAGAACTGAGGGAACCCTCATTGGTAAAGATAGATGAGTTCCGAATATAGCCGGGGAATATAGCAAATTTCACCTTTTTGCACTTGACCTAATCACTAATTGCACATTGATTTAAAACTCAATACCTAATTTTAAATTTTCTATAATGTCTGTTCTTTCATTTGAACCCATAAATATACAAAATATGTAGTATAAAGCAGTGAAAACAGAATTCAGAGAAATACACTATTTTCTTAGGAACTATATTCGTAAACAACGACTAAATTGTGTCCTCGTATCCCCTAAGAGGTAATATTTCATATAATTCAAAATAATTACATTTCATGAATATTCATTTGGATTCCTTCAGTTTGATAGGTGAACATCGATCACGTGGCATATCATTTTGACAACGTGTTCACGTGGCGGATGAATTTGTAAAAATAGAATCCCAATGTACATGATGTACTTCCCTGTAAATAAAGTTGTTTTTTTTTTATTTTTCGGGTTTAAAATGTAATTATAAGAATTGAATGCATTATTTTGAAGTTTCATATGGACTATGAAAGGGTTGACCAGGCGCACATTTTCCACATGAAGCGCTACCACGCTTCATTAAAATGTGCTTCGGTCAACCCTTTCATATCCCAATGAAACTTTAAAATTATGCATTCAATTCTTAAATATTTCTCTGGGTGCGAAATGCGGCTAATTTAAATTTAGATGAAGCTGAACAATAAAAGCGTTGTTCAATTGTTTTGTTTTACCACGTATTTGTAAAGACTTCGTCTCGTGTGCATTTACTCCTCTGTCTCATGTGCATTTACTCCATATCCATTCATTGTTTATTTTAGTAGTATTTCAATGCTAACTTCAGTTCACGTGTCATTGTTTATATTGTGAGGATTATTTCGGCAAACCAGTTCTATCATTAGAAAGATGAAGCAAAGACAGAAGAAAGGAATGCTTCATCTGCCTCATTCAAAGGACACTCATTTTTTTTAAAGTGTATTTTGATAGGTTTTTCACTCCAAGGTGTTCGTATTTATCATTTCCGTATGAATGTATGGCGCCGATACATAATATAAATCATGGACTTGCAAACAGTTTACACATTTTGATATTAATGTTGCAAATTGTACGGTATATATTGTATTTGCTTGCGCTAGCGCCTTACATACATGCCTGCATGCTTACTTGATATCTATTTATATGTATATATTTTTTTGCCATTTCCACTCATGTATAATTTAATTCCTCTTGTAACTCTATATAAAGTAAGTGGGTATTTGTCAATAAAGCATTTGTCTTGTACTGTTCTGTTTGCTTATTTTTACACTTAATTTTAGCTTTTCAAAATAATTTAGTAAGATAGTAAACTGAATTTCTATGTAAGCAGTATAATATGCATCCATTAATCATCTTTAATGCACTATTTTGCCAAACCGGCTTTAATATTTAACTTCTTATGTGCTTTTGTTGTGCATTAATTTTCACTCACCCATTTCCCAAGTCTATAATCCTATAAAACATAAAAACAAAAACAATTACACTGACGCTTACATTACAATCTTATTTATCTATATTTATTAACTTTTTATTTTATTTCCAGACATTTTTATGTCATCTTTTCAATATCTCATTCAGTACAGTTGTTTTTTTAGATTTATTTTATTATTTGAAATCCAATTTTCAACATTTCATTTTTTAAAAATGTAGACTGTGTCGATATAATACAAATATGGAAAATACTGAAAATGTCTGTCTTGTACCAGGAAAGTTCTACCCTTCATAATTCCTAAAATGAAAAGTACCTCGTTTTCCAAGAAGATTTTGAGGGTTGAAAAAATTAAACTGTTTTGAGTTGAACTGATCTGGGTTAAATCCTCCTCCGCTTCCACCACTTTCTCCAAGTTTTGATGAAGATGGATCCAGCATATTTGACTGAAGTTGATTGACTTTGTTTGGATCAAACTTTGGAATTTGTCCACTGCTTCCACTACTACTGCCACCACTTCCGCCACTGCTTCCTCCACTTCCACCACTGCTTCCCCCACTACTGCTGCCACTTCCACCACTGCTTCCGCCACTTCCACTGCTTCCACCACCCCCACCACTGCTTCCTCCACTACTACTTCCACTTCCACCACTGCTGCCTCCACTGCTACTTCCACTTCCACTACTGCTTCCGCCACTTCCACTACCACTGCTACCACTACCACCACCAGTTTGTGACTGAGGATTGAAGAAGTTGAAATTCATAGTATTGAACTGGTCTGGGTTAAACATTGAGCTACCTCCTCCTCCTGAACCAAGTTTTGATTTAGAGGGATCAAGCATATTTGACATCACTTGGTTAACTTTGTTTGGATCAAAATTTGGTATCTGGCCTCCCTGACTTGATTGACTTAATTGGCCTCCCTGACTTGATTGACTGCCCTGACCTGATTGACTTGATTGACTACCCTGACTTGATTGACTTGATTGACTGCCCTGACCTGATTGACTTGACTGACTACCCTGACTTTGCTGTCGTTTACCTGAAATACAAGAAAAAATTAGAAAAGTAATCAAGTAATGACTCCATAATTTCATCTTTTGAAAAATTGTAAACCTTAATGGTTCTGACTTGGTACAGGCATTTCAAAAGGAATGATGGGTTAAACCGGTTTTATGCCACTTCAACTCCACCTTTTCCATTGCGGTAGTGTCCGGTAGCAACTCAATGGCAGTTGAAAGGTTGTTGACATTAAAAAGAAATTTTATGTCAGCATTAATAAAAAGAAAAGATCGTGAATCACATTTCGGAAACTTCAAAATTCTCCCCATAGGATTGATATCTATAAAATAACTTTTTTGTTGGTCGTGAAATTCACAACATTATGTCGAGGGCTATATGAGGATTAGAAACTAAACTGTAAATGAAATACTATATGTTCATGGTCCAACTTTACAACTCAGAGTAACGTGTTGCCATGGTGTAAACTATGCACCAAATATGATTTGCAATATTTACGATTAAGGAAACATTCTTGAGGCAAATATTTGTATACATACGTCTGCCAGCTGTCATGGCGCCAGGATTAAAGAAACTGAAAGACATGCTGTTGAATTGGTCGGGATTAAACCCACTCGCACCGCCCCCTCCAGCTCCTAACTGTAGTTTAGATGGATCTAAGAAGCTTGCTTGTATTTGATTAACTTTATTTGGATCAAACTTCGGAATCTGTATGCCTCCACTGCCACTACCACCGCTGTTCATACCACCACTAGATCCACTTCCGCTGCTGCCACTAGATCCACTACCACTGCTACCACCAGTTCCCCCACTGCTACCACCAGACCCACCACTACTACTGCCACCAGTTCCACCACTACCACCAGAACCGCTACTGGCACCACCGCTTTTAAATAAAAGGAGCATAGAATAAAAATATGTATCGATAAAATAATTTTCACTCCTGTTAATGTCTTTCAAGGATTCAATTTAAAGGCGCACCATGGCTAATATACTTTTTAAATCTTTTGCTATATTGTGCTGACTTCTGGACTAAATGTTACAAAAAGCGATTGAAACCATTATATCCTGTATCTTTAAAGATTATCCTACCATACAAACTTCGATAAGCCTCAAAGAAAATTCTTCATTGTCTCTGCAGACAAAGCTTCTAACAATCTTTCATTTGTGTGTAAGAAAGACTATCTTAACTACCATTTTGAGGAGATGGATATGGATCGTCGAATCGGTAACCATACTTATACTTCTGCTATAATATCGAAGGATTCACACTTCTGTGTTCATCTTTTTATTTCAAATTGGATGATGATAATAATTGCCTCCCTCACACTTATACATCGGCAAACGAATACAAATGCTGAATAAAATCTACTCAAACAGAGACTCCTTGCCTGCCAATTGCACCACATAACCCTTTGTAAGCCGCAAATTACTTTACTGTCTGCAGCCAGAATGGTTTAAAAAGCTTACACAAAACGGCATGCATCAGATGTGAATGGTAGCAAATTATAAGATATCCTTGATAAGTCTCAACTTATGCCATGAAGTGATTAAGATATTGCAATTTTCCTTGATCGAATATTTTGTCGAATTTGAATGTCGTGGTTTTCAATACGATATGAATTTTAATTTGGACTCACAGTGCGTTGCGTTTAGCTGATTTTTCCCAATATTGGTACGAACCACATTTTACAAAGACTGACACAGAAAAAAAATAGCAGAGAACTTAAATTCCAGCTTCCGCTACATAGATGATGTATACGTACTTCCTCTAAATAATTCAAAATTTAAGGAATATCGAATATTTGAAAATTTACAATATGTAAAGTTTCGAAATTTTAAAGCTATGAGACCTACCTCATTAAAAACCCGTCCTGGCTGATTAATACTTTTAATGATTTCAATATGCATGCAAGGAAGAGACGTAAGTTGTCGAAAAGGCCTTCTACCGAACTAAAATTTATTGCAATTTTACCACAGTCGTTGCCTCTGCTGGTAAACTGGTGAAATAACAGATTAGCAGTGTTCTTTTTCTTTTGATCCTTAAACGGATTTGCATAAATTCGGCTCTCACTTGAATGCGATAATGTACATCAAGTAACAGTATGATACATCTACTATTTACCTTGATTGACTGCTCCCTGTAAGAAACTTTGATGGGTTGATTAGAAACTGGGGCGGCTGCATATTTTGTGACTGAGAACCACTCGAGCTCCCACTGGACGATCCACCAGAGCTGCTACCTGTGGATGATCCTCCTTGGGTGCCACCTGAAGACCCCCCTGGGCCTCCAGAGCTTCCACCGGAAGACATTCCAGAACTTCCACCGGAAGACCCTCCAGAACTTCCACCGGAACTTCCTCCAGATGTACTGTTTGCTTGTCTCACTGAATATAAAGTAGGGTAGAAATAAAGGTAGTCATTGTGTTTTTTATTATGTTGGCAGTTTGTTTTTGTTTTTTGTATTTTCTTTCTCTTTAATGCTTACTATTTATTCCTATTAAATTGTACATGATTTGTATGTAGCTTATTCATTATACAAGTTCATGTCAACGTATGAATTTCTTTTTTTTTCATTTTTACATTAAATGCATTTGTATTTCAAGAAGATGATTGTTAATTGTTCACAAAAGAGTAATGAAGTGTTTTTACCACTGAAAGCCAGTCCATTGGTGACTAAAAGAGCCGCTATCAACACCGTTATCCACGCCATGTCTGACAGTATAAAATCAGTTAGATTAAGGTCAAATATATCAAGGTAACAGGTGTGGTATGTCAAATGTTCAAGTCCCAGATAATTCAAAGTTCATATCAAAGATAACTGAACAACTGAATTCTTATCCATTGCCAATTTCAAAGCATGTAATACTATGAATGACAAAAATGTAACTCTTTTATTGACGATGATACCACTGCAGATACCGATCTTTTCCGGTGGTTTCCACCTGATTTGTCCTTTTGTCTCATGGACTTTGGCTCTTGACAACTCTGTTCGGTAATTTTGTAATTAGCCCCATTTACGACTTTTTTCATGTTGACTAAATTTCTTTTTAACTTCCCAACTTTCAGTTTCCGTCCATCTTAATTTAGTAATTAGTGCTATGACTCTTTACTTTCAGCCACTATGTTTCCTTTCTTCTCTGTAATTTCAGAACACTCATGCAATGTGAAAATTGGAAAATTTAATACCGAGACAAATTAAATATATAGTTACACATCCTTTACCAATGGTACCCAATGTTAACAACAAATTTGCAATATCAACATTTACCACACACATAGGGGGGAGGGGCGGTTTGGATCTAAGAAAACGAGTTTAACCCCACCGCAATTTTTGTGGCTGTCCCAGGTCAGGAATATGTTGGTCATTGGCTTGTCCTTGTCTTCATATAAAATTTTAGTTTCTTGATAGAACCTTGATATGCGGGTTATTGGGTGTGGTTTGTTTCCATTGATTTATTCTCCCCCCCCTTGGGGGGGGGGGCATTTAGGGCTTGCTATATGGTGTGAGGTTTCTCATTGTGTTGAAGACCGTACGGTGTCCCCTAGATCTTATGTTTTGGATCGTTAAACCTGAAGATGTTGTCTCCTTGACATTTACCTCATTTCCTTTCTTTTTTCATTTTTCCCTCATTTATCTAATTTTATTGTTTCCTCGTAGTATGTTTTATGTCTTAATTCAAATTGCACTCCTAATATGGCATACTAGTAGTGTGCCATGAAATGAGGCTTTCTATGCTTCACCTAGATATCCCTCTTTGAAATTGAAGAACTTTGATAACTCATGTGGACTCTAGAAATTTGAAATTATGAAATGTCTTTTAAACTGTAATATGTACATTTCGCTGAATATTCAAGACTTTTTTCTCTTAAGAAGTATAAAAATTTACAATTTGCTCATAATATCTTCAAAGCGATGATAGATATTTTTTACTCTATCACAAGAAAGAGAAATACCTCGGATTTAAACGCAAGTGGAGCTCCATTAACTTCGGAACCGTAGCTCTATAGTTTCTTTTTACATTTTGATTTGGCGGACCCAAAAGACTCTTTAAGAAAACCTACAGAGCTATTATTAAGCTAGAGCCCCATAACTTAACCCTATTCCCGTTAGCTGGTAGTTCAAATATTTTAACAATCAAAGTGTTATTAACCCACCTCGTGGGTTGATTAAGAATACCAAATGTGCGAAATATTCTCAAATTTTAGATGTTATATTATCATCTTTGTTAACTTTTAAAAATTTATAAGATGTTGTTGTATAACCTTTTTATATGAAGTAACTATAACAAAACTTAGATAAAAATTTAGAAATATAAAATATTCATAAAATTTGAATTGTGTGATATAATGGGCCCGCGTTACCATTCATTGGACACATGTTGATTGACAGAATATCTATGATGATGATCAGTCTGATACTTAATAATTACATTTGATATATAAACCAACAAAAATCGTAACTTTTAAGTTCTCTTTTAGCAACTAATACAATTAAATCTTCAGGG
Organism: Modiolus philippinarum; assembly: GCA_002080025.1. Lineage (NCBI taxonomy): Eukaryota > Metazoa > Mollusca > Bivalvia > Mytilida > Modiolidae > Modiolus > Modiolus philippinarum. Next base: position 69,231 of record MJUU01024625.1, read on the forward strand.
TCTTTTATAAGAAGAACTCTTCGTGACCAGTACTGATGTAATGTCTGAGTTTATTTGTAAGTTTTGTAATTCGATTTTTCATTAAAACCACCAGGTTCTAGCATTCGCAACACAAACATCAAAATCTCTCATTTTTTCTTCTTTCTTCATTGACCGAGGTTTAATTCGTTTCGATGATTTGGAATAGCTCATAGAAGGAGTGTCCAATGTTTCTCGTGATGATAAATTACAACAGACGGGATTCTCAATAAATGATCTTTTTGTTAGTAGCATAGGAGCATATGTCATAGTTCTGTCAACATTTCGTTTTTTAATTGATTCTTTTATCAACCCCAAGCTTTAAGATGTTTTTTCAATTCAATTTAATTGGTTGCATTTATTGTCGGTAGAACCAATTCTTTTGATTCGGAAACTTGGCTGCATGGAATTCCTAGTGTAACATGTTATGGGTGTTAAATTTCTGGATATGAAAATTAGTATTTGTTTTTTGTATGTTGAGGTCCTTTGTCAGAGTGGTAGTAGTATCTTTCTAATGAATTTTCAATTGTAAACTCATACTGGGATAGAATCGTTGGAGTGTAGATGAAAATATGTAAATGGTCTTCACTTTCAACCCAATTGATGTCAATATCAGGGAACGACAAGAGGATGTATCCATTGTTGTCTGGATGATGATTGAGTATTTCTATTTTTGCTCAGATAGTCGGTTGAATCTTTGATATGCAAAGGGAGAGTCCTAGGTGGTCTTAAATCGTAGTAAATCAATTCAGAAATTTTTCTGTTCGTTTTGAGATGTCAAAGCGATTGATTTTAGATTTTGTTATCAGCTGAAAGGTTATCAAATGTGCTAGTGGTAGTTACCACAGGGATTGGATATGCGCCTAGTGCAGGGGGAGTCGAAGACTCTACTTCTGCCGCTGTCTAGCCTAAATGCAGGTGAAATGGAAAGCCGAGTGCGTAAGTCTTTCCTTGCCAGTATAAAGCCTCTACCAATCTATGACTTCTACAGTGCCTCCCCGCGACAGCACATGGTAAGTAGTGTTTTGTATCCAGGCTAAACTGTAGAGGATCTCGGAGTAGCAATGACCCCAGAGGTGTGGAGTGCAGACCCACTGGTGTGTGGACAGACCCTGGCTCCCATCAATCTTGCCCCAGCTATGGGTTAATTAGCTCCATTGCCTTGTAGATAGACTTGGGAAGTCAAAGGCTATAGGAGAAAACCCAAACAGAAAATCCGGGTAGATCTGACTCGTCAGCTTGGTTAATGCAGTGGTCTAAGGGAAGGAAACCCCCTACAGAAAATATACTGGTCCTCCAGGTTATGGGGGTTGGGCTAAGGGCTAACAACCCTTACTCATAAAAAGAACATGTTACGGAAACAGCTGCTGCCCTACACGACAGTGGCGTAAAGGTAATCAAATGTCAAACATCTCTCTTAGTACGGTCCTTATTTCCTTACTGATTAAATTTGCCATTATTCTATTTTATAATAAATGAAGGGACGATAACAGGAAACTCATACAATGAACGAAAATTACAATCACATGCCACAATCTAACAGGGAACTGCACACAAAATAAAAACAATAAAAGTACAACAGACAAACAGAAAAACATAGACAACGCGAGAGTCTCGGGATATTCGGATTTGGTACCACCACCAGCAAAAGCTATCTAAGTAGTGTTATATAAGTACCAAAAACTCCCTTTCGCTATCCCATTTACCTATACTATATTATACTATATAAACATACAAATAAAACCCAATGTAGGTAGATTACCAATTCCAAGACCACAATATTGAAAAGGAAAGAATAAGACAAAACGTAATTTAGAAATAAGAAATTTTATGCTTGAAAGCTGTCTGTTTGCTTCTCTAATGTAGTCGTACGTGTTCTTCATAACAACTTTTCCTCCCTGATATCCTGGGCTAATAACAACGTCGTTTCGGCTTTTAAAAGATTAATTGCCGCATGAGTTTTTCTCTTGTAATGTTCTTTTGCTTTCTGTTCGTTAATCTACTCTTGACTATAGATCTGATCGATCCATTTGAAGATTCTAAATTGTATTTCTTACTTTTGAATAAGTTCCATATGTCTTTCTTTTTAAATCTTGCTACGATCATGTAGGATCCTCATATTCAGATTCTGTCTAGCATCTGACAAAAGCTAGTAGATCTTCTTCTAAATAAAGGCTTAAGATTCTGTGAAACCTCAAATTTACGAACCATTGATAATTTTACAGAAAATATAGAGATTGTTAATTCACACGTCATCTGAGAAACGAGAAAAATGAGAAATTTTGAATGTTTCAATTATGAATGCTTGAACAAGATAGGAGTAATGCAAAGCATTCCAAAGCATTAGACTGATCATACATCTGTGTCAGTCAATGTGTGTTCGATGAGGGGTCATTGAGGCTCGAAATATCACACTTAAATTTTATAAGTATTTTCTTCTTCTCAAGTGTCGTTTAGGTACTGTATTAGTTTTAACTTTATTTAAGTGCGGTTTAGTTATTCAAAAATAATGGCAATATTGCTGATATCCATTTTCCGGCTGTGCTGTCGCGACTTTCTCTCTCTCTCTCTCTTTCTCACCCCCTTTTTTTTAATCCACGATATACCAAATCAGATTAAAAAATACAATATGGTCATTTCAAAATTTTATACATGCTCAATAGAGCATCTTTTCACGTATACACGTTAAGTTCACGGCTTTTTATGCTATCTGCTTAAGATATAACACAACAATTGCAAATTGCAACAAAACTTAAGTGAAACATAAGAAAATTAAATTTATCAAAACTATCAAAATGAAAAATATGTTTTTACCACTCCAAAGAAAACAAAATATCACATGAGCAACCATATAACACTGGGAACATTTTACATGGAGATTTCCTGTCAACTATATTATTTAAAGACAAAAATGTAAGATAGTTGACGATATAGCCTGTATTTATGTATTTCTATTTCTGAAGGTTCATATTAGTTTTTGGAGAAAATTTCATGGCCACACTTTTAAAAAATGTTCTTTTTTATTTTATGACTAGTTTTTTGATGAGGAATTTACACAGCTTTATTATAATTATCATGTTCAACGTGTGGCTATTCGTTTTTCCTAAGATTCCCATGCTCAGTAATTGGCTTTTCGTCATTCCTCTGATTCTCATGTTCAACGAGTAGTTGTTCGTCATTACTTGTGTTGTCATTCAAGGCAACTCGGTTTTCCATCATTAGTTTCATCATTTCACTTGGATTAAAGTGTTTGTTTATTTTATTTAAAGCATTAGGGTCAAATTGATTTATCAGTCCAGCAAATAATCCACTTCCGGTATCAGAACTGTTACTTTTGTTTTCCGTGGTCGAATTATTTGAAGATGGTTGCTTAATCATTTCTAACGGAATGAATAACATCCCATCCTTCATTTTGTTTGGATCAAAAACTCCGAAATCTTTTCCACCTCCCGACAGAAGACCAGGTATAAATTTTGGCTCAGTGTTGTTGCTTTTATTTTTGTTATTGTCATTATCCTGGATAAAAGGAGGAATAAAATTCATATGAATTTCATTAACTTTGTCCGGATTGAAATGATAACTTTCAGCAGTATCTTTGTCATATCCTGGATTCTTTTCTAGCATTTCAGACGGGTTAAAGTTCATACGTTCTTTGTTAACTTCGTCTGGATTGAAAAATACTTTATTTACTTCTGTTGGGTTAAAACCTCCGCCGTATCCAGAATATTCAATGGCATCCCCTGAGCCATTTCTTGATTTCAGATTGACATTGTTTGGATCAAAATTTCCAAGATACTGTGAATTATCGAACATTCTTCCTAATGGCAGATCAGTTTTATTTGCACTTCCTCGACCAAATGGATTTATGAAAGAGTTTGCATTTACTTTATTTGCATTGTAAAACGTGTTGTAGTTAAAACCTACAAAACCACTTGATCCATCCATCCCCATTTGTTGGTTGTTGGTGAAACTTACTTTTGCATGGTTGACCAAGGAAGGGTCAAACTTCCCTGGTATATTGACCAAGGAAGGGTCAAACTTCCCTAGTACTTCTACACTTGTTTTATTTCCTTTCCCGTTGTCCGCCAATACGGAATTTTCTTTCAAAGAAAATGCTTGTTGGTTTACTCTGTTTGGGTCAAACATTCCATTATTTACCAACATTTGTAATGTCCGACCATCCCCTGCCAATGATCCTGGTACAAAACCACCCCGTAAGTTGCTCGTTTGTGTGTGTATGGACTCGCCACCGACGTGATAGCTAGTTTTATTGTTGTCAGTTGTCGTAGGCGTGGATAATATTGGAGTTTTTGTCGTTATAAGTGTTGTACTTGTTATTACAGACTGGTTCCATTGGTTAGTAATTGGTTGTAACGTTGTTTGGTTCAGTGTTAAGTTCATAGGATTGATTGGGTCATCAAAAGTATTCTCATCTAATGGGTGAAATAATGCATCTGTTGCATCGTTTGTATCAATCAAAAACCTAGAACTACTTTCAATTTTGCGCACGTCTGGAGTGAAACCAGGATATAATAACCAGGGAATAAAGTCAGATATTTGTGTAACTTCAGAGTAGGGCTCCTCTTTTAAAAATTCATCGTCAGATAAATCGGACGAACGTTCTTGGATTTGAAGTTTTGGTTTCATTAATTTCTGGTTGACACTATCGGCATTAAACGTAATACGTGACGATGATGGTGTATTCATACCAACGCTTGGAAACATTTGTCCAGGATTGAAACTACCACTGTAAAAATCGGTATTTAATTTGTCCGGATTATACGAAAACTTTCTGCTGTCTTTAGATATGTCTCTGTGCACCGACGGCAACAAATCATCGGGTTTAAACTTCATTTTAGCATTGTTAAAAGAATCTGGATTAAAACTTCTACTCGCTCCCATCGTTGTCTTGCTTCCCGATAGTAATAGAGCTTCAGGTTTAAAATGAAAGAGCGCATTATTCAAGGAATCTGGATTGAAATGAACAACTTTTCGTCCAAATATTGGCATCGATTTTTCTTTTGTTGCAGACTGTAAAGGTTTCGATCCAGTTTGTTGTTTTGACCACAGTTGAGAAGGAATCATTTTTTGTTTCAAATCATAATTTCCTGTACCAAGGGACGATGTAGATGACATCATCATGTGATGCATTAGTGCATCAGGGTCAAACAATTTGTTTGTTAATTGATTTGATGTACTTGTTTCTTGATTTGACAAATGAGTAAATCGTTCCCCGCCCATACCAGCAGTCATCATAAAAAGGGGACTTATCTGTTGTTGTGAATTAAACTTCATTCCTGGTTGCTTTTGTTGAGATCCCTGCATGCCTGTGTTCTGACCAGGTTCAATTTTTCCATCACTGCCTTGAAGTTCCTCATTGTTCATCAAATTTTTACCCATTGATTTGAGTTTCTGTTTATTGACATGCTGAATTCTTGGAAAATTTTCTTGCTTATTACTTTGATTGTTATTTATCTTTTTGTTTACTGTTTCCGGTCTGATATTTGGCAGTTTATAACCAAGAGTTTTTAAAAGCTGAAGTGCAGACATCTTTGAGAGTTGATCTATTGCTGAGTCAAGATTTCCATTTTTTTCCTTAGTAAAAACGGCATTTCTTTCAGGTGGTAGATTAACTTTAGTTTGAGGTATTTCTACTACTCCATTTTCTTTCACTGACACTACAGAAGTAGTGCTAACATCTGGATAAACATCCTTTGGATACTGTTCTCCTGGCACTATTCCAAATATCTTTTCAAAGTTATCGTCAGTAGATTGTACTCTTTGTAGGCCTGGTAATGTCACACCAGAACATCCTATAAAAACAAACCAAACTTTAATATTATGCATATATTTTACCTTGTCAGGGCCAACAGATAAATTGTGGGCATCTTTCACTGCTTCCTTGCAATTCTGTGTATTTAGTTTTAAAGCCTGTAATACCTATTTCTTTGTAATGCTTTGACCATTGTTATTATTTCTATAGAAGTATTGGTACTAGAAAAGCTTATTTTACAATTTTTAGAAGTCTGCATACTAGTAATTCATCGCTCATTGTTGAAGGCCTCATGGCGACTTCAAGACGAAGAGCAACAATAAAAGCGTTGTTCCGTTGCTTAGTTTTACCATATATTTGTAGAGGTTTTGTGTCAAGTCCATTTACTCCATATGCTTCATTGTTAACCATTTTCTGCGGAGAAGTGTAAATCAGACAAAGTCTCCGATTTAAGTTGATATAACATGCGATTAATCTATTTTATTATTGTAATTATACATTTATTGTCTTGCTTTCAGGACAAAAGAAAGTAAGAACATGTATGTCCTCAACAGATTTTTTCGCGACGCCAAGCTATATCATGCCAAAAAAGAAAAGCGACATGCTGAATATGTAATATTAAGAATAAGTCCAACACTTTTAAGTGCAGACATACATTCTTAAAGTTCGCTGAAAGATATGTTAAGCTCTCTCGTACATTCCGATTGTATGCCTAACAGACTTTACTCTTTCTTCTTGGTGCTATGTTCTAAACGGAAAGAAGCAAATAGTATTTGGACAAAGGACATAGCCATCAATCATTCGAAATCGAGACAAGTGCACTAATCATTGGACCAATGAGTTGCCAGGAGTTGATGATGTAGTGAATACAGGAACTACACTGGTTTAGTTCATTAATTTGGTATTATACTAAAGCAACATTTTATAAGCATATCGATGAAGGTGTTCATTTAAAAAATTTAAAGTAATTCATTAAGTGTGTGAGCGAGTCGGTCGCGCTTACACATGGAAAACTCCTAAAAAATTACTTTTATTCTTAAAAAATATATTGAAGAGTTTGGCAAATCTCATAAATGGATAGCTACAACTTCAACGTGGTAGATTGTAAAAGTATGAATATTTATTCTGCAAAGGACATATTTACTATACAAATATGACCCTTCGAATATTTTTTTTTTCGTAGGGAAGGATGGTAATCAGTCCATGATTTAGAACGAAGAAAAGACATGGCGACTGGTTTGAAAACCTCGATACAGTCACAGTGCAAATTGTCCTTGACTTCAAAGATTTTACCAAAATGACAAAATTTTAGATAAATAGAAATCTGAAGATAAACACATCATATTGCATTGCATCTGGGAATAATGTTATATTAGTCCCAGATTGCATTGAATGTCTTTAAAATAAACATGTCGATAATTGCCCCCAGTCGATACTTTCCACATTTGTTCTCTTCTATTTCTGATAGATTAGAAGGTATGTTTTACTTCTCGACCAATCAGAATGCTGCATTTTCAATCTCTATAGTGTTAAGAATTTGTCTATTGACCATCTTAATAACTTGCTTAATACAAGTCAAAACAATAGAGTAGACAGACACTTATTAGAAACCCATCATTCTGATTAGTAGCGGATCATTTGCTTAATAAATAAAGAATGTGGTAATAAAATATCCATCGTAAAAATTTATTGCTAACAAACTTAATTCCACGAGATAATTTCAATTATCACTTTTAAAAATGAAACTTCCATTTTTTCCAAAATTTCAATTTTCACTTTTTTTCACTTTCTTTTTAAAATGAAACAGTAATTTTCATCCAAATTACATTTTTTTATTTTTCACAATGAAGCTGTAATTTTATTCCACATTTCCATTCTTTCTCACTATATTTTCAATTTTTATAATGAAACTTATTTTTTTCCAAATTTCAAACTTCACTTTTTTCACTTTTTACAACAAAACTGTATATTTTCCATCCACTGGTCAAAATTTGATATATTCATTCGGAAACAATCAGACTACAACGTTTTTTCGATATACTATTCCCAGAATAATTATTTTGAATATTATTTTCTCAGAATACATCTATTTATCTTTAATATTCTCCTCAATTAATCTGACCCGTTCACATTGAATGTTTTTGTTAAAATAAAACTAATTTTCAGTATCATTTTGACAAAAGTTTTAATAGCATTAAATGACACCCACTGTCTTCTTCCCGTATCTTTGCTGATTAACAATTATTGACCATATAGTCTTTGATTTTTTTAAAGATCATAGAGTAACACCTTGTCAGATAAAAGGGAGTCTCGAGTAAAACATACCTTCTAACCCTTACTTAATTCGTCAGTATCTGTCGTCCTTTGTTTCGTATAATCTAATACAGAATTATTCCGCTATGTAGAGATGACCGCCAAATTACTGTCAAATTACTGAAAATGAGTTATTAAAGAAAAGATAACAGGAAATTCCTACAGTGGCCTAAAATCACAATCACGTGCAACAATCCACATGGGAACTGCACAAGAAAACACCAATAAAAGAAAAAAGACAAACGTAAACAACGATAGTGTATACCAACTCGCAATAATTCGGGTTGTCATCCGTCTTTATCGACTTAATTTGATTTATTAAGTTTCCAGATATCCATGAAGGTACTTGGAATTCCATGTAATGTTTTTTTTCTATTTTGGCATTCCGGCATTTTAAAACGTTGTTTTAATTGTAAAATATTGCAAGTGACTGCAATATGAAAACAATACTTCAATAGTTTTTTTTTATGTTTCTCTTTCATCGATTCTGAATTTGCTTCGTGAACATTTACCGTGAAAAAAAAAATTTGTGATTGTATATTGAAGTACAAAAATACCGAAGTTGCATAAAAAAACAGTAAATTTCGTTATGCTGTACACGTATTTCAAGGAGTAACCTCTCATCAGCAGCATTAGAATCAAATAATAAGGAAAGCCATTATTCTTAAGTAGTCATTTCCAAAAACATCGAATCCAGTACCAAGGACATCTACCGAGTGCACGGAATGAAGCCTCGGTATTTCTAAGGGGTTTGAATTTTGATAAAACAGTAAAATTCTTTAAAACGCAAGGTAAATTTTTCATGTCAGACAAGTCTGACTATTGGGCTGGAGAATACCCTCGGGGACCTCTGGTCCACCAGCAGTGGCATCGGCCCAATGGTTTCAAAATGTTGCATAAAAACAGTAAATTTCGTTATGCTGTACACGTTTTTCAAGGAGTAACCTCTCATCAGCAGCATTAGAATCAAATAATATGGAAAGCCATTATCCAAAAGTAGTAAAAAAAGAAGTACTCATTTCCAAAAACATCGAAATAGGAGGCCAAATCCAGTACTAAGGACATCTACCGAGTGCCATACACGGAATGAAGCCTCTACTCCATAACAGTTTTTTTCTTGTTATTGCTTTATAGTAAAAACTATACGATATGCCACTTACCTGATAAAGCAATCCATATAAATATTGCAAAAATTGACATTTTTACGACAGTATGTCTCCCTCTTGTATATTTGTATTGAAAAATAGGTAAATACTGAAACACCTGCCCCGGATAACATCATATCTATGTATCACGATTTTACATTAGAAATGTCGCTATAATAACATGGATAATCTTTTTTCTTGCTACTTCCCTCAAATAAATAGCAAAAATACATACTGAATCTGCACAAATATATGTTACAATGACCCAAATACCACTTTTTTTCGAATAAATGACCTAGTATATGTATTTATAAAATAACATTTACCGATGCAAAAGACTTCCCAGTCGAGTAAACGTGAATACGATTTCTTAAATTTGTTTCTACGAATTTAGTATCGATCGCTTTGCATGATTTTTTATTCATTTCTACAATTTAAAATCGAACAAACGAACCAAAAATCGTATAATGAAAACGTCGAAACGATTTTTGAAACGACTAACTAACCGATTATTTTAAATCGGAACAGCGAATTTAAACAAAGGTAGGAACGATTTTAAAATTGTAAAAATGATTCTGAACATTTAAACGAATTTAAAAAATCGAAGAAATGATTTTAAAACCGTTCAAATGATTTAAAATAGCAGAAAGGACTTTTTTAAATACCAAAAATATTATAATTGTAAAAACGGATTTAAAATTATGCAGACAATTTTCATTTAGAATTTTCATACTTGGCATTACTCTGTTGTAAATCTTTAATATGATGGAAATGATTGAATAATCTAAACAGTTTTTGCTTTTATTAAGAAAAACTTCACTTCATCTTGTTTATCGATTTCCGGGAAAGGGGATTATTTCTCGTTGGAAGACTATAAAGTTCTTATAATTGTCATTTTTCGAGGAAAGTTGATTTTCAGGTGCATTTTCAACATTTCAGGAAAATTAAGACAACCGATTTTAGTTTTTATACGAAAAAAGGGTACTGCTGTTTTGTGGCAGTTTTTCCTTTCTGGATAAAAAAAAACTTAAAAAGAAATGTGTATTAATGCAAAAAAATCAATTCAAATAGCTCACCTTCTTACCAAGAAAAGGGCTATTTAAGCTTGCCAATTCAAAATATCTAGCTTTTCAATATCAATTGCTTTAGATCGCAACTTAAAAGTTGGGAATTAGCGTATGTTTAGTTTCATAAAATAGGATTTCCCGGTCATATTTTGTAAAGAATTCAGTTCACTCTCATTTATGATAAAATACATAAGCTAAATAAATAGCGTAAAGCAATATATTTGATTAAGATATACGTTTTAGTGTGATCCCGTTTCCATAATCGTGTAAAAGAGCTATTTCCACATAACATAGAAAAATTTGCAATTGATATCAATGTCAGATTACAGAACTGTATGAAGTGCCATGAAAAAACTAGTACCAAAAAAGTGGACGAGAAACAACAGGATGAAGCAATCACACACGGACAACAACAAATAGAAACACATTGTTCTTATTGTTATGTAAAATCTTTAAACCAAACTGCGACCCTACTTTATCTAAATTTTATCGTGTGAATGGTTAATCTTAAGGCCATGGACCATTACATCATCTGATTAGTTCCACTGAAACCGTGAAAATGAAGGGACTTTTCACTCTTCTTTGTATCTTGCCTTTTTGTTTCTCTGCTCCACTTTCAGGTAAGTATGTGTGTAGTACTTTAACTGACCAGCATTTTAATGCAACACGAAAATAGGAATTTCAGAAAATATCCCAAAACATGTCACGACAGTATGAAGATAACAAATATGAATACAACAGGGCAAATAAAGACAAATAAATTCAAACAAAACTAAGCATTCTGGATGTGGCAGCCCGTGTGGCAGTCCTGCTATACACTCTGGTTTTACTGAGAGATGTCTTCGCTATTTTGTTATTTATTACCACTGGGCAGATGCCTCTGCTGGTGTACTGTTAGTCCCCGAGGGTATTCACCACACAGTAGTCAGTTGTTTGGTGCTAGCCCGAAAACCGACTTTATTGAAACTTCCAATATCTAAATTTTACAAAATTTTGTATAAAACAAAAGAGTATCTCCCTCATGCATAACTCTGTTCTTGACTGAATTTTGACTTTTCTATTTAGATCCTTTTGGTTATTTGTTCTCTATCAGCTTTTACACATTTTTCGGTTAATGGACTTCCAAATGTTTTGGGTTGATCTGCAATGATGAGACATAAGTTGTCGAAATGCGCATATACAGAAAATAAATTAACAGAAACTTCGGTATTTTGTTATTTGCTAAACATAATGATGAACTTTGATTCTTTTCATTATTGTTATAGTACTAATTTGTTGATATTTGTTTGATATATTAATTTGCTTTTGTGCTGAAAAACCTCGCTTATCAACGTGATGACAACCCTAATCCTTCATGGTTCAAACCGTCTCTGTTGCCACTCAAATTTAAAAACCTTATATAATTTGGGGGCTCTTTTTTTGAAAGGGGGTACATGAAATACTTCTGACTTCCTTTTCACGATTTGTAAAAAGAGCTAAAATATACCATGTTTTCGTTGAAATTTGTCATATTTTGATATTTCTGTCAAATTTTGGGACCAGAAACTAATCTGTTTCGGAAATACTGAAAACATTGTAATTTTCTGCCCATGAATCCCCTATTTTTTCTTATAATTTCATTTTACTCATTTTAGTGAGGATTCTGTCAAAGTTTATGAAAATCCTATTTATTTTGTTACATTACTTTATGGTTAAAACTTCCTTAAGTTGAGAATATGGAATATTCTAAGGCATTCGGTCACACACCAACTTTTAAGCACTTGTATCTCAAAAGCGAAATCAGCAAACCGGTTTTTCGGGATCACTTGAATCAAATTTTTTTCTAAAAAGAAAAAAACATTAATTTTGTCGTTATTCTTTTGTTTAGATGGGACCTTTGACCCAAACGCACTAAATAAAGGATTTGGATCTGGTGGATTTAGTGGCACCGGATTCGGTAGTGGCGGATTTAATCCGGATGCTTTGAATCAAAATTTTGGTGGCGTCCTTGGAAGTACCGCTTCTCCTACTTCCAGTGGGTCAACTAGCTCATTTGACCCAAATGCCTTGAACAACTTTGGTGGATCAGGATTTAACACGGGATCTGGTAGTGGTTTTGGCAGTGGATCTGGATTCGGTTCTGGAAGTGGTAGTGGAAGTGGAACCTTTGACCCCAATAAACAATTCAATAGTTTTGGAGGTAGTGGTACAGGCTCCAGTGGAAGTGGAAAATTTGATCCAAATGCTCTTAACAACTTTGGAAGTGGATAGATTTAAATAAAATAATATTCCAATTTGTAAAAATGATGTATCAATTGTAGTAGAGAAAGAAACATATTTACTGAGAATTGGTATATTGCAGTCCTCTCTGTTGTCTTCTGAAAGAAAAATGAAAAAAAAAACACAGTATATAATTGAATACTCGAAATGTTATTTCAGCTTCTCGCCTGTCAACTTCGCCAACAATCTTTCTTGTAATTTTTCACCCATTTTCTCTGCAGGTTAATGTCAACCTCTAACTCCCGTCAATTTCGCCAACAAATCTCGTTTTTTTTCTTGAACTTAGTATAAATATAGCGATTAAGTCAAAGCAGCTACTATGTTTTCCGAACACTTTATATGAGCCACGAACTCTTAACTTAAGTAGAAGTTATCCGTGTTGTAAATGCTAGGCAAGTTGAGTCAACTTATTTTTCTATGATCTATAATCATCAAACATTATTGGAAATTCGGTCAAATAGTGTTTCAGTCCCGTTCATGGATATTTTTATTTATATTTTTTACATCCTTCATAGTCTTTTTCAATCAAAGTATCTTATTATTGCTTAGTCATTCTAACTGAGAGACGTTAAAGAGGGGGGGTCGTTAAAGCATAATCACAATCGTTGGAATCCCTTTTCAGGAGACATATGTTCTCTCTCAGATTCCAAGTTGTACCTTCTTCACCTGAGATCGTCTTGTGTGACACTTGGCTCCTTCGTCCCCCCAAAAAGATACAACTCTAACTCTAAGTCTAAATAACATAAACCACATTAGGCATCCTGACAAAGATTTACTGTGATCTTTTGCTCTATCAGACTGTATGATGAGACGTTTTTTGGGTTATAGTTTTATAATCTTGACAGCCACAAAATAACTTTAGAACAAACTCGGGATGCAAATATGACTCGAAATCTTGCTTATACCCGATTTTGGCAGCAAAGTCATCTTCTGTCATTTCTGTTTAAAATTTGACAGTCATGATGTATAGGAAAATAATTTCTTTCTTCACCATTCCTGGAATAAGAGTGAAGATTTGTCAAAGATCATCAGGATCTAATTCACTTTGAAATAGAAAAGTATTTTTTGTGATGTAGTTGGTCCACAAGTGAAACATGCAAAGCAAAAACACACAAAGTTATCCATAAGTTACAGGTACATACTGCTTGTACTTGTTACACTTGCTCATGATAAAACGGCATTAATTAGCTGTTTTCGGTATTTCTTTGATTATTTCAACTGAATCGGTTCCATTGCAGGTCGATTGATCACCAGTACAGTCATCCGCTATTGACCTAAAAACTAAGAAGTCGCAGTATCTACAGTGTAGAATTTTGATTAGACTAAACAGCCTCTCTATGGTGCAAAACTCTGTCCTTAACTGATACTGGAGTTGCTTTAAGGTCATTTCGCTTTTTTCTACCCTTTATACAACTCTTCCCCATAATAAACTTAAANCAGTAATTTCCGATCTGATACATCAATGTTTCTGTACAAAAACCGGAGAACGCAGGTATTCCTATCTGGTAATAGGAAAAGATAAAACATATTTTGTAAAGAACCACACTGAGTCAAACAAGAAATACAGTGAAAATGACGTAATTAAGATGCTTGAATTTTTGATCGACAACATTTTTGTTGAATGTGGAGGCCTTGTTTATCAACAGACAATAGGGATTCCTATGGGAACAAATTGTGCGCCACTTTTAGCTGACCTTTTCCTTTTTTCGTATGAAGCAAAGATTTTACAAGGGCTGATACAACAGAAACAAAAACA
>MJUU01024625.1:84096-101021 GCA_002080025.1 Modiolus philippinarum
TGACAGTGTGACGGGTGCTGTGCACAGAGCAGGACATGCTTACCCTTCCGGACCACCTGATGTCGCTCTCGGTTTTTATGGGAGTTCACACTGTCAGTGCTTTAGTTTTTTGTGTTGTCTTGTTAAATTTTAGTTTTGTCTTCGTTATTGATGTCTGTGATACCGATCTGTCCTTGTCCACGTTTGAATACTAAAATGACTACAAAAGCTTTTCAAAATTTCACCTTGGTACTGTTTGAGGGTTAGAGAAGTTACACGTACCATGGTTTTAGTTGGTTTTGTCTAAGGGTTAGAAAATGACAATAACCAATCAGTTACCTAACAGATCTTTCAAAACATATACCTCACTGACCGTGTGACGGGTGTTGTGTGCAGAGCAGGACATGCTTACCCTTCCGGGGCACCTGATGTCACTCTTGTTTTTTGAGAGTTCACACTGTTAGTGCTTTAGTTTTTTTTTTGTGTTGTATATGTTACATTCGTGTGTTTTGTGGGCATGTGGTGTCTTTGGTCTTCCGTTTTTTGGTGTTCTTGCTTTTGCCTTGTCTCTGGACTTTGATTTGTGTAATCTTGTGCTTTGTTCCTTCGGTATTCTACTGCCGTTGTGTTGTTCGGTCATTTCTGATATGAAATGTCAGTGTCACAAATAAAAACTGACATTTTCAGCTAGATTCACGTCTTCCCGGATTTGACATTACCGGTTTTGACGTTACCCTGGATTGACCCACTGACAGTGTGACGGGTGCTGTATACAGAGCAGGACATGGTTACCCTTCCGGAGTACCTGATGTCACTCTTTTAATTGAGAGTTCACACTGTTAGTGCTTTAGTTTTTTTGTGTTGTATATGTAATGTTCGTGTGTTTTGTGGGCATGTGGTGTCTTTGGTCTTCCGTCATCTGGTGTTCTTGCTTTTGCCTTGTCTCTGGACTTTGATTTGTGTTATCTTGTGCTTTGTTCCTTCGGTATTCTGCTGCCGTTGTTCGGTTCTCTATCAGGTCTTTGATTTCTGATTTATGGTCTTCCATTACACCTGCAAACAAATACTGAAGCAAAAAGGTAAAAGGGAAATTTTATAATAAAAAATACAAAAACATGACAGTTTATATTTAACAAAAATAGGAATAATAACAAAATTACCGAACACATTTTTGAGAGCCGAAATCTAAGGAGCAAAATGACAGACCACCGGAAAAGATTGTCCACCGTAATGGTGCTGACTTGTTACAGACATTTCAAAAGAAATGATGAGAAAAACCGTTTTAATGAAAGCTAGACCTCCCCTCCATTTGCCCTAGTGTCCGGGAGTAATTCAGCAGCAAATGCTATTGGCAGGTCATAAACAGCGAAATAAGGTCTTCTCTGTAGTACGTAAAAATTATTCTTGAATCACAGTTTGGAGCGAAACTTCAAGTTTTTCCACATGGAGACAACCTTACAAATACAAAATAATTAAAAAAAATGAATAAGAACGCTAATAAATAATAAAAAAATGAACAAGAACGCTAATACATAATTAAACAAAAATGAATAAGAACGCTAATACATAATTAAACAAAAATGAATAAGAACGCTAATACACAATTAAACAAAAATGAATAAGAACGCTAATACGTAATTAAACAAAAATGAATAAGAACGCTAATACATAATTAAAAAAAAGCATTAGCACTTTGATCTCACACTAATACTGGAATAATAATCAAATGCTTTCATTTTTTAAAATGTTTTATTTTGATTTGCACTGAAGGAAATAAGTTATCGAAATGGCCATCTGAATGCAGAAAAAAGAAGTTTTGACGTTATTTAATTTTTTCAATCAAGGTTAGAAAGTTTTAAACCTGTCATCTTTTACTGAATACTAAATACTTGATGAATTAAATAAGCAGTTTTTTTATCTTTCTAAATGAAACACGAATCAACGAGTTTTCAGAGAAACTTTTGCTTATGATTCTAGAAAAAAAAAGTTTCCCAAATTTTATTGTGAATGTTTGAAGTTTGCCTAGTCGAATGCAAAATTATAATACCCACCTCCATTAAAAAGAACAAGTGTGAGTAAACAAAATCATAATTAACAACTCACCCCCCCCCCCCAAATGAATGCCAGAGCACCGTAAAGAGCAAGACTAGGATGTATGAGCATTTTCATCAGTACATACAATGGTGAATGAAAGGATATGGAGTAAATGCACATGAGAAAAAGTCTCTACAAATACATGGTAAAAACAAGCAAAGCAACAACGCTTTTGTTGTTGTTCTTCATCTTGTAGTCACCATGAGGCCTTCAAGAATGAGCTTGGCTCATACCTCATAGTAAGTTCAAGACGACCCATTAGCACCGGTTTGAGCGGAATTCTTTGCTAATTGTCTAACAACGCTACATCCATGTCTTTGCTGGTCATGGATGCGGGATTGTCAATAAACATTAAGTAAACTGGCAAAGTGCTCTTACAATCACTGTCATCCGTCGCCCAACAAAAGCACCAGTGTCTTAAGCTAATGGACGATTACAACATATAGACAAACATTGGACACTCATCAAATCGATTGTAAGAAACTTGGTATTATAAAATAGTGAGATGTAGGCACTTTAAACAGGTGGTCAGAATTACATTTCGACATTACAAAAATAGATGCCAAAATTTGAAAGTTAAGTAAACTGGCAAAGTGCTCTTACAATCACTGTCATCCGTTGCCTGAAAAAAGCACCAGTGTCTTAAGCTAGTGGACGACTACAAAATATAGACAAACACAGGACACTCATCAAGCTTGGCATTATAAAATAGTGAGATATGGGCACTTTAAACAGGTCGCCAGAATTACATTTCGAGATTACAAAAATAATTTGAAAGTATGAATAGTATATCAATATGAGAAACTCTCTCACAAACAAGTACACCATAACTGAAATATATAGAGAGCATACATCTCTCACATGGGGAATCGTTTTACAGACTCCACACTGCAGGTGAGACAAACTCCAGTGAATGAAAGGATATGGAGTAAATGCACATGAGACAAAGTCTCTACAAATACATGGTAAAAACAAGCAAACCAACAACACTTTCATTGTTGTTCTTCATCTTGAAGTCACCATGAGGCCTTCAACAATGAGCTTTGCTCATACCCCATAGTACGTTCAAGACGGCCCCTAGCACCGGTCTGAGCGGAATTCTTTGCTTATTGTCTAACAACGCTACATCCATGTCTTTGCTGGTCATGGATGCGGAATTGTCAACAACCATTAAAAAAACTGGCAAAGTACTCTTACAATCACTGCCATCCGTTGTCCGACAAAAACACCAGTGTCTTAAGCTAGTGGACGATTACAACATATAGACAAACACAGGGCACTCATCAAGTCGATTGTAAGAAAATAGTGGGATGTGGTCACTTTAGGTGACAGGTGGTCAGAGTTACAAAAATTTGAAAGTATGAATAGTATATCCATATTTACTTATCATACGTAAAAACAGATCTTTCAGCCCTTAGAGCAGTTTAAACTGATATTTATCGAAAATTTCTTTGGTACTGGATTTGGCCTCCTGTTTCAATATTTTTGATAATGAGTACTTCTTTTTGACCAGTTTTTTAATGACTTTCCATATTATTTGACTCTATTGCTGCTGCTTGAAACTCGAGTACAGAATAACAAAATTAACTGTTTATTATACAACTTAGCTATTTTTTGTATTTTGAAACCACTAGGTCGATGCCACTGCTGGTGGACCAGAGATTCACGATGGTATTCACTAACCCAGAAGTCAGACTTGTCCAGCATAAAAACTGTACCTTGCGTTTTATAGAAATTTACTGTTTTTATCAAAACTTTAACCCCTGAAATATACTGTGGATTCCTTCCGTGTATTGGACTCAGTGGATATCCTTGGTACTGGATTTGGCCTCCTATTTCGATATTTACGAGTACTTCTTTCCAACTATTCTTGGATTATGACTATCCATATAATTTGATTCTATTACTGCTGATGAGAGATCACTTCTTGGAATACCTATATAACCTATCAAAATTAATTGTTTATTATGCAACTTGTGTATTTTTATCTTAATTTAGACACTGTACAATTCCAAAATTTTTTAGATATTGTCTTTCGCCTAAAATTGTATTCTATTTTTAAATACAAATGCACAATAAAATTTTGTTCTTTTTGGACTAAATTTACTAGAAATCTTGTCTAACTTTGTCATGTAGAATTGATGTAATACTAGTTATAGATATATCACCTTATCTGACATGATTATAGGCCAGAAACATCAGAAAGCTAGACATGATGAATTCTTTTATATTTTTGATTGTTTTTGTCCCAGCATGCCTCTGTGGTGAGTATTTACGATAAAGTAAAATATTTGATGGAGGGGAGAGGTATTTGTTTGTATTATTATTAGAAAAGTAGTTTTTCCTGTTGATAATTAAGTCCATAAAGTGCAGATAAGTTCAAATTCTTTAAAAACTGGTCGTTTGGATAATTTGTAAAAAAGAAATAATTTATTTCAATTTTTCTTTAAAGGCAAACTAATTAGATTCATACATGTTATGTCACCTTCAGAAGACACATTTATTATTTTTTTCAATATATCCAAAAAAGAGGAACGGTACTACCATCTCACAAAATGTTATTACTTATTTTAGTTTTCATTCTTTGCCATATGGATAAATTCCAATTTTTTCTCTGGTTTTTCTCTAGTACATATACTCACAAACAAAAACTTGTTTTGGGAACGATATTTTCTTATATATCCTCATATTATATGCTCGTCTCCGATATTTCAAGATTATTCCTAATTCTAATTCTGGAGGGTAAATGGTAGAGTGCGCAAACGATTTCTGACCACACTAGCTGATTTTTTTCTCTCTTTGAATCCATCCCAAACTTCACAATAGTACTTCAGAAGAGTTCCTGTGAACGTTTTAGTATCTTTTTTTTTATTTCGTTTACAATTTTAATTTGGTTCAATTCAACCAACCAATTTTACGCGTTGTTCAAGAGTTGTCAAACATCAAACTTTGACCCACTGAAATATGAAATATTTTTGTTTGTCGTAAACTAATTCAAAAAGCGAGTTAGTTATCAGCACTAAGATGACATAAGTCGTCGAAAAAGCCATACACAGAAGGTAAAATTACATTTAACTTAAGAAATAATTCACGGGAGCGTGAATATATAGCGATTTTACCACGGGTCGGCCCTTTATGGCAAATATTTTACCCAGAGCGTATGCGAGGGGTAAAATATAGGCATAAAGGGCAAACCCGTGGTAAAATCAACAGTTCACACTCCCGTGAATTATTTGAATTCTAATATGGCACATACAGGTTACAGAAGAGATGAATTCGTCTATTTATTCATAAGTAAAACAGCAATTTTTCCCCGTAAAGTATGACGTTTTGTTCTATGACGCTGCTGAAACTTTTGTCAAACTGTCTGTGGCGTTATCAAAAGTAAAGTCGATTGTCATGACTATACTCATAAGTATATGCAGATTTTACCACGGTTATGGACACAAGGCGAACAAAGGACTCAATCGGTATTTCGTTATGTCTCATTTATTAAGGAAAATGATAGGATTAGTACTGCCATGTTCACTTTCGTTTTAACGGAATTAATCGTATCATAAAAGGTTTATGCAGACACCTGTTTACAGTGCCTACATCTCACTATTTTATAATGCCACGTTTTGTTAAAATCGACTTGATGAATGCCTTGTGTTTGTCTATATGTTGTTATCGTCCACTAGCTTAAGACACTAGTGCTTTTGTTGGGCAACGGATGACAGTGACTGTAAGAGTACTTTGCCAGTTTACTTAATGTTTATTGACAACCTCGCATCCATGACCAGAAAAGACATGGATGTACAGTTGGTCCGCAATCAGCAAAAAATTCCGCTCAAACCGATGCTAGGGGCCGTCTTGAACTTACTATGGGGTATGAGCAAAGCTCATTGTTGAAGGCCTCATGGTGACTTCAAGATGAAGAACAACAATAAAAGCGTTGCTTCTTTGCTTGATTTTACCATGTCTTTGTAGAGACTTTGTCTCATGTGCATTTACTCCATTTCCTTTCATTCGCCATTGACATATTTGTTGCATTATATGCGCTTGCATATTCACTACTTTTTTGTCGTCATCATTTCCAACAAACTAGCTCAAGGGACGTAGGTGCACTTTGTTATTGTGACATTTTAGTATTTTGATATGTTGTATACACCTATATAGATTACACCACAAGATCCCGTTCATTACCATATTTTATCCACTAGAGATAGTTGAATTTTAAAATTTTGATTGCGAGGCTTGTCGAGCATTTTGAAATTTTTAAATTTAACTATCGAGAGTGGATAAAATATAGCAATAATCGGGATTAAGTGGTGTAATCTTTTTCTCTAATGATAAATGATTAACATCGCGAATTGTATTCCGAATAGATTTGGCGGGAAATAGCACGAGGCTTTATTCAACATATCTTGAATAAATATAGTTTCTACAACGAGAACTAAGTTGATTATGAAATTTCTCACATCGAGGTAAATAAATTTTGCAAATGTTTGAAAACGAGGCTTGCCGAGTTTTTAAACATTTGAAAATTTATTTAACAAGATGTGAGAAATTTCATAATTAACGTGTTTAAGTTGTAGAAAATGTTTCTCTTATGACATATGTAAAACACTGAGGATTATGTTCCGAATAGATTTGGCGGGAAATTCCACGCGAGTTGTTCTCTCACAGAGACGAGAAATATTTTTATAACACCGGTCAGGCGTTGGTTAAATTTGTTAGAAATTAGAGAAAGAGAATTTATCTAACGGGTCAAAACTGGTTTAAACTTTACATATCATTAGAGAAACTTATTTCTTGTATACTAGTCTTCTATATATTTATGGTACCAATATTCCATTTGTAATGCTGTAAGCAAAGATTTCCATCTATATTTTATTCTGGATTTAGGTGTTCAGAGTTATATTTTTGAAGTGGTTGCCTAATAATATATAAAAAAGTTCAGTTTACTGTCCATATAAGCTACCAGTAGTTATCTTTCTAGCAGCTCACATTTAGTATTTATAGTGGAATCATGGCTATATATAATGAATACTTCACGAAGTAACCCACTGTTGTACGCCATGTATTCTCAATGTACACTTTGGGTCATATGAATAACACAGATGCAAATAAATCAGACATGTATCTATGTTGCAAAATCTTAGCTGCCAGATTATTTACACACATTTCTTGAATGCTTCGAAAAATTTGTAGAAAAATCTTTGTGCATAATTTAGTGGGTATCATATTAGATGTATCAATGAAGTACCTTTTCCCTTTCAAGCATGTCTCAATATTTAAAGTCCCGGTATTCCATTTGACGTGTTTCCATCATATCATGTTTCATGTGTATTTTGTTCTTTATTACTTCCTAGATTCTATAGAGCAGTTTCCTCTATTTTACACTCCTGATAATCCCTGTATAATGTTCTCTATGTTTTCTTTTTCTGATTTTTTTGTGATGTGTTCTTTTTGTCTTTTACTCCTCATATTTTTGTTATGTGTTCTTTCTGTCTTTAACCCCTGATTATTCTTGTTGTATGTATATACTTTTTATCTTTTACTCCTGGTGTAATTTGCTCCTTTTGTTTATAACTCATGGTTTTTTCAACAGTGTATTCCGTAAGGCTTTAATACTCAATTACTCTCGAAAGTGTTTTTCCTGTTTCAACTCCATTGATATTTTACTTGTGACAATGGATTGCAAACACAGTAGATAATTTTGTTTTGAACTTAAGATATTTCTTTTTTTTGTAGCAACACTCAACATGTTTAATGTAAACGGAACATCTGCCTTCGAACCAAACAAAATGCCGTCAGGTCAGTACATCCCAAACACAGGATCCGGAACTTTTGATCCAAACAAGCTTAGCGCTGGAAAATTCGACCCAAACTCATTGGGAGCAGGAACATTCAACCCAAACTCAATGGGAGCTGGATCGTTCAACCCAAACTCTATGGGATCAGGATCATTCCAACCGAGTTCTGGATCAAGCTCGGGATCGTTTCAACCAAGTTCTATGCAAGCAGGTTCGTTCAAACCAAATTCTCTTGGAGCAGGAACTTTTGATCCAAACAAAGCACCATCTGCAAATTTTAATCCAAGTGCTCTCGGGAAGAAATAAACCATTTGAAAAATTATTCTGTTTCTATTGTGATTTAGTGTCTTGATTTTTCAACACTCTATACCACGCTTCCTCATGGTAAACAAAAATCATGAATAAAATGTATCATGCAAAACGCCTTTGCCTATTCAAAGAAATTTGTTGTATTAGGTTATAAATCCATGTTTTTTTAAACATATTTAAACGGAAAAGTATGCTTCGATGAAAGTTTGGATCATTTTTTTTATCGATAATATATTTGTCACATTTTTTGGGTGCTTTTTATCAACAGCAAGTTGTTAAACCAATAGGCACGAATTGTGCTCCTCTACTTGCAGACTTGTTTTTATATTTCTATGAGAATGAATTTCTTCACGGACTCGTTAAAGATCATAAAATAAAAGATGTTAGAGCCTTCAATCTCAGTTATAGATATATTGATGTTCTTTCCATCAACATATTATCTTTTGGATCCCATCAATTTATATCCAAGAACTAGAGATAACAGAAACGACATCTACATTTTTTGGGCTTACATCTCGAATTTGACAAAAATGGTAATCTCTTTACTAAAATTTATCGCAAAGGGGATGATTTTAATTTCAAAATTATCAATTTCCATGACATGGACAGTAATATTCCAACTTCTCCTTCTTCGGGAGTGTTTCAAAGTTGATTCGTTACGCGAGAGCTAGTACAAATTATACAGCTTTTTTATTGGACATAGATATCCTCTTGACTGCCTTATTGATCACGTGTAAAAAACTGTCTCATACAATCATCAAAAATTTTTTTAATAGCACATATCCATTGAGGAAGAATTGCAGTTTTGATCTGAACTGTGATTCAAGTTTCTTGTTTTTCTTAATACTGAGGTGATCATTTCTTTTCGTTGTTTACGACTTTTCAACAGCAACATTGTTGTTGAGATCCTATCGGAAACTACAGCAATGGAAGGCAAGATTTCGAGCACCATAAAACCGGTTTCACCCACCACTTCTTTTGTAGTCCCTGTACCAAGCCAGGTCCATGGTGGTCAACATTTTCCCGTTTTTTTCTCACTTGCTTTGTCTTTTTGTCTCTTGGTATTTGGCTCTTGACAATTCTGTCGGGTAATTTATGTCGATACCTCTGCTGGTGGAGATTTATTTCCAGAGGGTATTGCTACTTGGTAGTTTTATTTAAGCATCATGAATAACAAATTGATAAAAACAACATACCGACTAGGACGTCTCCTAGATTAAAAAGGCCCTCTTCTGTTACTTAAGGGAATTAGTGCAGTAGTAAGTATGTTCCAACGTCAAATTTATTAGATTACGCTGATATTGCTTATGTTCAACCAGAGGGTAATAATTATTTAAAAATCCTCAGTCAAACTTTCCTAACAATCTAGATCACACTCCAACAATTTCTACTTGCAGCTTAAAAACTGGTAAAAAGTCTAAATGCAAAACATGTGATATATTAATCAACAATTCTAAGTTTACCAATAACTTAACTGGTAAACTTATACAACACAATCATATGATTCTCGAGATTGTTCTACCAAAAACGTCATTTACGGTGTTGAACATGTACATAATGCGGGCTTTTGTATATTGGTGAAACTAAGAACTCTATACGATTACGACTGAATGAACATCGTTATGACACCAAAACCCCTAACTCCAAGGTTCTTCATAATCATTTCAGTCAGCCTGATTATCAGTGCCTAAACATGCAAGTTCGTATAAGTGAAAATATTTACCACCATACGAACAGCCCAAAGTCTTGGTACACCTTACCGCACGGATAGACAATTGTTTTGGATAACACTGCCATGCCTTATGGCTGTTATAACAATATCAATAGGAAATTCATCCAGTCCTTGGTGCATTGATGTTAATGTGAGTGAACTTAATCAATGTAAGCCAATCATGGTCATAAGAATTATAATCAGGAACTTCTGTTGATGGATCATCTTCTAATTATTCGACCAACAGAGTCTGTTCCTGATTTGTTCAATGACCTGTTAAATAATTTGTGTTCCATTTTGGGTGTTCATCATCTTCGTACATCGCGTTTGTTTTTTTTCTCCGAGTTCATGTTTTGAAAACTTACGAGATTTTGGACTCGAGAAAGGAGGTGTAGATATTTTTACCCCAGAGTGAAAACTAAGCAGCATCATCGCTGGCGTAGCTACCGTCTATTCAAACCTGTAAGGACCGAACCTCTTCACAACGATAACGGGATATATATATTCCACTTGTCAACAAAGGAATAGATGCTATTAAGTTATTTAGAATCGGAAAGAGGTCATTTAAAAATCCCTATTCATTTCAAAGATCAATTCAAAGCTGTTGTATTCTACCGATATACGAAAACCATGAGCGGGACAAGTTTTAACTACAAAAAGGCATTGCAGGACCTAGACAACGAGAATTTCTTAAATCCCCTCTGACATGCGAATATTCCTCCTCTCCATTCCTTTAGAGTCCCTCTGGTCATGTCATTACAGGAGATTTTAAGATTATTGAAAACGAATTTCTACAGAATGTGGTCTACAATGGTCAGATATTCCTAGAACCACTGGGATTATCATTTCTTTTTACTTTCTACAACCTTTTCAACAGAAATTGCGGCCGAGTTCCTACCGGACACTACAGTAAAGCAAGGGGAGGTTTGGCGCACCATAAAAACCGGTTTAACCCACTGTTTCTGTTCCAGGATCATTGAGGTCGACAATTTTTCTGGTTGTTTCCACCTGCTTTGTCTTTTTGTCTCACTAGACTTTGGCTCTTAACAATTCTGTTTGGTAATTTTGATGTTACCCCCGTTTCGTAGGAGAGACTACCATCACGAGTTATGGATCATATTGGTGTTTCGTTTTACTGCACTGTTTTGACGATCCAACAAGTTCAATTGTTTGGAAGTAATAGATTTTAAAGCAGATTTTGTTTTGAAAGTAAGCAAGCGGTTTGTTTATATATGTCTGCTGCTGTCGGCATACTAATCCTTATTTCCGACGTCATACAACAAGATTTAAGTACATTGTTTACAGTTTAAATGCAAATCGGGGATTAACTCTAAAATGCATTAATCCATTTAAGATTTTAGAGGGATTTTTTTCTGATGAATAGATTTATATGTAAATTGGGTCGGAGATAAACACATGTTATGAAAATTAATGTACAGTTTTGACATTTAGTAAAACGGTCAAAAACTTTTTGATAATAATATTTCATTACCAAGGGTCATATAACAAAGAAAATTTCAAAATTCAAAGAGCTTAATCGATAATGCAGTTGAATTCAAAAAGGAGAAACTTAAAAGAAAAGCTGGTCATAAGTGAAGTCAAACTCAGAGCTACATGGAAAAAGACCAAAACTAAGTAAATAAATAAATTATGAATATGAGATACAATATTTTACTGTATTATTATTTTTGAAAAAGAAATGCAACATAAATAGTATCTACATATTATCCAAAAGAACATATTTACATCAGAAAATAGTATCCAGAGATAGGATATCGGTGATATTTCATCTTTACGTAATAGGCCATGGACTGAAATCACTTTCCGTGCACCCCCCCTTTTTATGAGCCAGACCGATTTTTTTCCAGTCCTTTTATATCCCCTCTTAAAAATAAAACATGTTAACATGAATACAACCTGCACGCATAGACAGTATAGGGCCACTTTTATAGTACACCACACAATATTCTGGTATTTTAGTTTTATTCTTAATTTTATCTTTTAAGCTCTATACTTTTTATGTAGATAAGTTAGATGTACTGAAATTTGGTATCAAATTGAAGCTTATTTAATGTTATTTACAATGAACACTAGTTTTGGGCACATTACGCTATTTTTATGATCTGGGAATGCAAAAAATATACCCCTTCCCCTGCCAAAAATAGCGAAAATGACGATTTTTAAGCTTTCAATTCCTTTCAGATAAATAAATCTCATCATTTGATCTAGTTTTATGCCTAATTTATCAGTTGTGATACAATGTTGAAAAATAAGACCATTAAAGTCCTTAGATTTTTGATTTTTGGTATAAAATGTTTGAAAAATGGAAATTTTCGGAATTTTAGATATTTTAACAATTTCGTCTTTCTTACTTCTGGATCGTATAAATTTGAATAAATATCTAATAATTGCCAATGCAATAATGATTTATCATATGTAAGCAACAAATTACGTGAAAACATTTTAGAGTCAGACTTTTTGTGGGATCAGAAATGCCAAAATTAGCACCCCTCCGCCTCAAAATTAAGAGAAAATTAAAAATATTCAGGCTCTAAATGAAAAAAGATAATGTCTAATGCAAATTATTGTGTGTATTTCACTAAAGCTGACATACAGAAGCCCATTTAAGTAGATTCAAACTTTTTTCAGGGGACCTTTTTGCCCTTCTGCTCGAAATTTTATGAAAAATGTGAATTTTCCGTTTTTTTTTCAGAATTATTGCTAATTTGACTTAGATATGTAAAAACTTCACGTGTTTGGTATCTAACGTAAAAATGTTGTTTCACTATATCTAAGCTATTAGAAAGTATGCTTTTGAACATTTTAGACTAACTAAACTCTCATAAATTGCAAACATATTACCCCTCCCCCCCAAAAAAAAATTTAACACAATTAATTTCATTTTATTCAGCTTGAAAAGCCTGAACATTGTATAAAGGTCAATTAATGTAACATTTTAAACACGAAAATGCACAGAAACTCCCATATATAACAAATAAGATCATGCGCGTGGTTTATGGGCAGTTATACAACAATTAAACTTTGAATTTTGTAACATTCCGAAATGCTAAAAATTCCCATTTTTTTTCACGAAAATCGCCCAAAATATTCAATTTTACCCATATTTTCTGCGTTGAAATTGCATATTACGATATATCAAATGCATTTTTTTTAAAGTAAAAATATTAGTATGTTTTGTTCATATATATGTACAGACAGACATATTTTGGCATTTTTTAGCATCATTATCTTGGGGTAGGGGTAAAATTTTCGGTATTTAGAGTTAAATTGAACACCCCTGGTTTTTCTACACATTGTTTTAAGATAACTTATATATCCCCAAGAACAATGAATTGGCATAGCTGCAGATAAATCCTCCAGAATTGCCACATATAACTATTTAAAAGTGAATTTTGGACAAATATGAAATGCTGAAAATTCCGATTTTTCATCAATTTTGTACCAAATATTGAGTTTAATCTGAAAAGTGGGACTTAAAATGACAAATTTGTCAAATTAAATGATTCAATATCCACCCGTCTAATTAGACTAGGATCTTGTTTCTGACCAGATTAATGCAACATTTTTAAATCCAATGCAGACTTTGGGTGTTTTGGTTATTTTTGTGCGAATATAGACAAAAATGACTACTTTAGGGTGAATTTGTTGGGATAGGGGTAAGATCTTAAGTATTTAGAGTCACATTAAACACTCTTTGCTTTTCTAAACAATGTTTTAAGACAACTAATGTATCGCACAGAACAATTAAATGACATATCTGCCGACATATCCTCCAGATTTGACATATATTACGACTAAACAGTGAACGTTGAACAAATTTGAAATACAGAAAATCCCCATTTTTTATCAACTTGGGGCAAAATATTGAGTTTTAAGTCAACAAATGGTTGTCAAAATACCAAATCATGATGTTATTCATGCAACATTGTCATATATAATATACATTATTCGTGTTCTGGTTATTTAAATGCGAACAAAGACATAGAATTGACAATTGTAGGGATAATTTGTTGGGGTAGGGATAAGATTTTCGGTATTCAGAGTCACATTAAATACTCCTTGATTTTCTTAACACTGTTTCCAGACAACTAATATATCCCTTAGAACAATTAATTGGCATATCTGCAGATATATCCTCCAGACCTGCCATATATAACGGGTTAACAGTGAACTTTGACCAAATCTGAAATGTTGAAAATTCACATTTTCCTCAATTTCGGGCACAATGTTGAGTTTAAGTCAACAAATGGCTGTTAAAATATCAAATCGTGATGCAATTTTGTAATTTTGTCATATTGAACACACATTTTACGTGTTTGAGTTAATTTTATGCAAACATAGACAAAAAATTGACAATTTCATGCAACATTGTCATATATAATATACATTATTCGTGTTCTGGTTATTTAAATGCGAACAAAGACATAGAATTGACAATTGTAGGGATAATTTGTTGGGGTAGGGGTAATATTTTCGGTATTCAGAGTCACATTAAACACTCCTTGTTATTCCAAACAATGTTTTAAGACAACTAATGAATCGCTTAGATCAATTAGATGGCAAATATACAGATATATCCTCCGGATTTGACATATTTAACGATTTAACAGTGGACTTTGGACAGATCTGAAATGTTGAAAGTAATATATAACAAATAAATGTGTATGTTTTGCAAAAAAACGTGTAGGTTTTGCTCACGTTTTTTTTTCTCCAACACTTAAGACTCTGCTTTAAGCACTCCAGAAGTATATAACAAAAAAACGTGTAGGTTTTACTCACATTTTTTTTTCTCCAACACTTAAGACAGCACTCCAGAAGTATATAACAAAAAAAAACGTGTAGGTTTTGCCCACATTTTTTTCTCCAACACTTAAGACTCTGTTTTAAGCACTCCTACCTAAAACAACACCATGGTTTTTATTCACCTCATTAATAGCACCAAAAATTTTAAACCACAGCACTACAAGAAAATAAAAAAAAAAATCTTTAGGTTATAAAAATGACAACGATTCCTAGATATTTCACGGAAAAGTCCAATACGAACAATTTTAAAACAATACATGGAGTAAATAATATGCCAAGTGATTTTTTCCGTTTACTCATTGTTGGGCCGAGTGGATCTGGTAAAACAAATTTGCTAATGCACCTTAAACCCTTATTGTATTACGATAAAATTATTCTTTTACGCAAAGAATTTGGAGCAGCATTACTACAAGGAACTAATTCGAACATTCAAGAAAATAGCAGAAAAACTAGGAGTGGATATAGTAGACTTGGTGCAAGTATCTAATGATAAAGTTGAAGACATCGAACTATCAGATTTGGATAACAAACAAAAAATCGTAATTTTTGACGACTATATTTGTTCACAACAAGACCAATCTTCTATTGTGAAATACTTTATAGGTGGAAGGCACAAGAAAATGAGTGTAATTTATTTGAGCCAGTCTTATTTTCGGATACCCAAAGACTGTCGTCTGAATTGTAATTTCTACGTAGTGTATAATTTTCCGAGTAAAAAGGAGAGAGAACTTATATCTTCAGAACTTCAGGTCTCAAAAAATACGCTAATTGGAATAACGAAAAATAAATATTCTTTTCTGTATCTTAACTTGCCAGACAAAAAAATATTTCATTGTTTTGTATGACAAATTTACCGTATACGTCATGGATTTATTAGACATTGTCTATACGTCATGGATTTATGTGGACTGTCTACCATATGATAGACATAGCACATAAACCTCTGACGTCATGGATTTATGTGGACTGTCTATCATATGGTAGACAGAGCACATAAACCTCTGACGTCATTGATTGCTACTACTGGATGAAGCAGTTTCTTATTTGCAATATACCGAACTTTATATATCCCCATTTTACCCTTCATCTCGTTACCACTAGTATATTTTCGTTGTCCCACCGGATATTCGTGCAGCATACTAGTGGGATAAAGGGAGACGACGTCCACATTTAACAGGAAATCAGTCACATCATCGTACTTTATTTTTTCTTTTAGTACTTCCTCATACTGATCAGATACAAACTCAGTCTTGCTCTTATAGCACCGCCCACCATAAATACTCTTCCTGATATTTTTCTCCACCTCTGTCGAATCAGACAAGTCAACCATAACTCCTTTTGGTATATAATCTCTCCAAATATCAAACCCCAGAGAACTAGTCGAAATAAAATTAGTAATATCCCTACCAAAATCTTTGTAACACTGGTTATTTAACTTGCCGAACAACTCTTGTAGACCAAGTACGTCGGACTGGAGGTACAAAGGGCACTCCTTTCTCATTTTATCCCCCATATCTTCCCATCTACAAGCCTTACTGTGATCAAATTCTCCCTTTTGTACTTTACACCCAAAATCGGACAGTGCCTGACTCAAAGAACTACATATGTGTTTCATCAGATCGAAACATCGGAGTGTACCTTTTTGTAACCCAATTATATTCCCATTATTCATAAAAAAAATTTCCGGAGCTAACCCCATTTTATTCATACTCTTAATCAAGAAGTAGTGATCGAAGTTACTCCCGTTATAAGCATTAATAACGAGCTCACTAGTTTTACTCATCACATATCGTACAAAATTGTCGACGCAATCATCACCACCGTAGTAACAGAAAACTCCGTCTTTTTCCACAAATCCTAGGATGTACGGGGTATGAACCTCGTGACCGTCGACAATTTTCGTATAAGTCTCTATATCGTAGTGAATTACGTCGGGGTTTAGCCCTTTATTCTTCATTGTCCTCCGGATCAAATACCTACCCGTTTTCTGTATTACTGCCTGATAATAACCAGATTTGTTATCGTTGCACTTGTGCTTTTTCTTATATCGAGTACCGCAGCGAGAGCAAACAACCAAGCAAGTATGCTTTTCCCCAAAATACGTATCTCCACAAGATCCACACTTCTTCTTTTCTTGCTCGATAATAAGACTGTAATGACCTCCGGCTAGTTCTACGTTGGTGAGGTGCTCTTTGTTATGGTGCTCTTTT
>MJUU01024627.1:0-30878 GCA_002080025.1 Modiolus philippinarum
AAAAACAATAAGTTACCAACAAATTTTCCATATAAACCAATAAGAAAAATTATTAACAAAAATATATACTCAGCAGGGGCTGATTATGTCGATTGCATACATATGTCCACAATTCTGTGGTATGGACTGTGATCCAGTGTAGAAATAAAATTTTATGAGACTGTTTTTTCACAGTGCTTTGTATATAAAACTATCTCTATATATGTTTATTATTCATATTACATCTTAATGACTTTCTAATAGTGAACTTCCCGTTTTTGAGCAGTAATATTGAAACACATCT
The DNA here is from genome assembly GCA_002080025.1 of Modiolus philippinarum. NCBI lineage: Eukaryota > Metazoa > Mollusca > Bivalvia > Mytilida > Modiolidae > Modiolus > Modiolus philippinarum. The sequence goes on from MJUU01024627.1 coordinate 284, forward strand.
CCGGCACGATTCGACAGACCGTTACAATGTTTCTATTTCACAAATGAGAATAGATATCCTTTGGAAGATTCAAAGTTTATTACCGGACTGACAAACCTGACTGTTACAAAATCGGACTTTTCACTGGTAGTGTGACAGGTTCCACGCGTGGAACAGATCATGCTACCCTTCCGGAGCACCTGATGATACCTCAGTTTTTGTAGGGTTCATACTGCTAGTGCTTTAGTTATGTGGCGTTCTTGGTTTATTTGTTTGGTCTTTGTCATACTGTCTTGATTCGTGCTGGATGTGAATTGCCATTATTTTGGATTTGTGATTTTAGAATCCCCCCTTCCCTCGTTCTTGCCTCGGTATTCGTTTGCCAATATATTATACGATTATTATAAACGAGTATTTCAAAAACATGAAATATACACCCATTCAAAATTTCATTGCCCCATAACGACCGATTTATTTTGGCAGCCCGTTTTTTTTTTCTATCGTTTTTTTTTTATGTTATTATTATTTGTAATTTTTCAGTGTTCCATTTCACAGCAGTCATTGCACACACATGTTTCTCTTTTCTTTCTCTTTGTACTAATTATTCTCACGCAATGTACTAATTTAATTATCATACAAGTATCATGATCTTATCACATGTTTTGTACTCATTAAATTTTTTAGCTTTCATGCAGTTAAACAAAATTCTTTCATGTCGGTAAGCCACTCCTAAGCCTCGTTCATTGGCTGCTTGTATGTATGCAGCTGGGCATCATTTCATGTAACTTTCGCCATTTCGTAACGGACATTCGCTTTGATGAGACGATCCCAAGAAAAATGGATTACAATGAGGATTAATATTACACTAAGTATATACACAAATTTATAAGAACGGATTTTCGTAATCGAATGTGTATATAAACTGAATACAGTCTTTCAGATATTTGATAAGAAAATCGGTTACAGTCTGTCAGATGTCGCATTAAAATGTTTAATAAGAAAACCGGTTACTATTTCGACTTATACAGACATGTTTTGTAGTTGATACTGTTTTGGCTGGATTTACATTTAAGAAATTTAATTTTCGTAAAGTGATCGCTTCGTAAAATTATCCCATTTTCCAGGCTAGGGACGATAAACACTTTACATTTAAAGGTGTTGCGTTTCATTCAGAATTGAAATTATATTCGCAGTAACGTGATATTTGCATGTCGCTTTTTTTCTCCTCCAATTTTGATTGAAAACACGGCAATTTCCTACTATTGAATGAGGACAGTACAGAGATCGTAAATTATGTTCCATCCGAAGTCGTTTATTTGTATGGAAACGGGGTGTCCGTTTCCCTTTTTAGTACATACGGCCGGTTGTCATTTGTTTCGGACCAACGGCTCGCGGTGAATCGCGGTTATTCGATGACAATAGACGAGGAAGGCTATCATTTTTGTACAATTATTTTTGTATAATAAAGGAATAAATTACAATATATGTAGAAACCATTTGATCACACCTTTAATGGTGTGCACAGAAGTGCACCAAGTATAATCCATATAAAAATGGATAGCATAGCAAAGATATGCAAATATTTCAATTTGCAATGGTATACAAATCTTGTCTTTTAGCACCATTACTATTGACCCATTAAAGAAATTGCAAACACACATATCTTTCTACCTTTGAGAGGGTTGGTAAAGCTTTGTGGAAGTTAAAATTTTACAAACTCTTTCTGTATCTAGTAATTCCTAATATTTGCTTCTTTGCACCCATGTCTAAATCAATAACTTTGCCTTTAATTTACACCTTCTGCAAATCGTTCGTGGAAGATAAATTTTATAACGCGCCTAAACATCTATCTTTATCATATATATCATTACCATTATAAAATTTTGGTAAAAACTGCAATTCAAGAAGGTTCGGAAATAGTACGAAAAGATGATGATTTACCAACCACCACAAACCGTTTCCTCTGTCTAATATTTGCTGAAGAGGTAAATGTTAGGCAAATTAAAACATTTAAGAACCATGTCAAATACAATGCTTTGGGTATAATTTGAGATATATGTAAACAAATGGCATATATTTCTTATTAAATACCCATACAAACAGATACATTTGGGTTATATTTGAACAATGTCGAAATATATTGGAAGCATAAATATTGTTTATCCTCTGCAAACGTAACATTAGTCACTGTAAACCGCGGTCTCTAAAAACTGCCCGTAGGATTATATAGATCAATAAAATATAAACTTTACTTAACGTAAAGCGAAGTCAATTAAATGCAAAGTTATGTAAAGGTTTTTAAATATATGCAAATTTTAACATTTGCATACGCTTAATAAACGTTTACACACCTTTGTAAATCGAAGATTTCATGTAGTGAATTTTATAGGAAACGCAGTCGGTTATTGGCAAATCACTTATTGAAAAATAAACTTTTCTGATTATTATCGCTTTATTACCCATGAATAATGATTACCTGCAATAATCATATCTTGGATTATAAATGTTGCTATTCGGAAAGTTATTTTTCTCTTTTCTTTCTTGTCATCCTTGTTTACATTTTCCAACAAATATCTATACATTCCTGTTGAAGTACATGTAGGATCATTCTCCTAAAACGAATTGTATGAAAGATTAGTTTTACCACTGATAGTTTTTTTATATACCCAAAGATGTGTTTGTGAAACACTACATATGCCCCCAGATTCTACAGTAAAATATATGAAAATACCCAATTTTACCCCTTTTTGACCTCTGTGACCTTGATCTTTGACTTCATTTTTTTGCATGCTTATGTTCCTCTCGACAAGACCTATACACTTGCTTAAGATAAAAAGTCTATCTGACATAGTACGTTGTTTATTACAATAAAACACCCAATTCAACCCCTTTATTCTGAATTTGGGTCTCTTGTTTATTGAAATGGTTTTATTGTTAAATGTATCTATTTTAACATGCTATAAGAAACCTACAGAAAAATACTACGTCAAGATCCAACAACAATTTTTAAAATATAATTACTTTCCGTTTGCTTCCCTTTGGGCCTCTTGTTTCTCAAAACACGGTAAATGCTATCTCAAATCTGTCGACATAGTACAGTTGCACAATTTTATCAGCATAATATAAAACAAAACTCGTCTAAATAGGATGAATAAGAAGGATTCTTCAGTCAAATATGTGAAAACAGTCAATTGCACCCCTTTTTAACCTATGACCTGACCATTTTTTTTTTTGCATATTTATGTTCCTTTTGAATAGACCTATACACTTGTCAAGTATAAAATGTCTACCTTACATAGTTCCAAAGTTATAGCCAAGGTTAAAGTTTCGGACGCACAGACACACAGACAAACAAACAGATAGGTAGGACAAAAACAATATCCCCCCGATCCTCGATCTAGGGGATACAAATAATGGCATTTTATACAAGCAAATATTATAGAAATTACTTCTGTTTTTAGGCACTGTCATATACTTATCATCAATATCCAAATTTCTATTCTTAGAAATTATGCATATTTTAAAATTTTCTGAAATTATTTTTTCACCATAATTCAAAACATACTTATAGAAACTTAAGTAATTTTAGAGAATTTTTTTGACGTGTAAAAGCGGCCGACTTGCTCACAAACTGAAGAAATTCCGAAGTTTGTACATTTTAAAGATTGTGAGTGAAAGGCCACAATTACTAGTTGATAAACTCCTCCAGAATTTCTTATAATATCATTAAATTCTGCACTAATTACCTCGAGCATATAAAATGACAAGAAGCATTTATAAATAAATAACTTAATCGCACGGAGATATTTTTGAATTTAATGTAAAAAGATCAAAACAGATAAACAGTGAAAGGCTCTGCCAGTTATATTTGTAGGAACACACGTCGAATCTGGTAATTTTAGTATGTGTTCACTTAAAGTGAACGGAGACACCAACAATGTCATCATACTGCTGAAATCATACATTGAGAGGAATTCTTCAAACTAGAGACTCAGACACCGAGTCTGTATCTCTCGCCTGACAAAATGCTTAACAGTAGGTTTCATATGTTCTGCGCTGATGAGCAAGTTTTTTTTTGTAGAAATGAAACGAAATGAACAACCTTTGTAAAGGAAGCTTCCTCTACTTCCTATATACACCCAGTATAGTTTAATTCATTTTGCTTCAAGAACATTAGAACTGATGATAAAATTATGTTTTCCTTTAAGTTTCCAACATTACAAAAAATGTAGCTATGATCTTTTTTCTTTTAGCTTTGTTTGTTACAAGCAAATATTATAGAAATTACTTCTGTTTTTAGGCACTGTCATATACTTGTCATCAATATCCAAATTTCTATTCTTAGAAATTATGTTTATTTTAAAATTTCCAAATGTAATCTGATTTAGACAAAACTTTACATGGCCTTTGGTGAAAAGGTCCAACCAAGTTGAAATAATAACAATTATCTTCTTATTGTGCCTACATAAAAATTTAGTTTTCTGAAATTATTTTTTCACCATAATTCAAAACATACTTATAGAAACTTACGTAATTTTAGAGAAATATTTTGATGTGTTAAAGCGGCCGACTTGCTCACAAACTGAAGAAATTCCGAAGTTTGTACATTTTAAAGATTGCGAGTGAAAGGCCACAATTACTAGTTGATAAACTCCTCCAGAATTTCTTATAATATCATTAAATTCTGCACTAATTACCTCGAGCATATAAAATGACAAGAAGCATTTATAAATAAATAACTTAATCGCACGGAGATATTTTTGAATTTAATGTAAAAAGATCAAAACAGATAAACAGTGAAAGGCTCTGCCAGTTATATTTGTAGGAACACACGTCGAATCTGGTAATTTTAGTATGTGTTCATTTAAAGTGAACGGAGACACCAACAATGTCATCATACTGCTGAAATCATACATCAAGAGGAATTCTTCAAACTAGAGACTCAGACACCGAGTCTGTATCTCTCACCTGACAAAATGTCCTATGTTCTGCGCTGATGAGCAATAATCAATGAAGGGATATGGAGTAAATGCAAATGAGACAAAGTCTCTACAAATACATAGTAAATAAGCAATAGGACAACGCTTTTATTGTTGTTCTTCATCTTGAAGTCGCCACGAGGCCTTCAACAATGAGCTTTACTCATACCTCATAGCAAGTTCAAGACGGCCCCTAGCACCGGTTTGAGCGGAATTCATTGCTAATTGTCGAGCAACGCTACATCCATGCTTTTTTATCCTAATGATCCATGGATGCGGGATCATCAACAAACTTAAAGTTAACTGGCGAAGTGTTCTTACAAAGTTTTTTTGTAGAAATAAAACGAAATGAACAACCTTTGTAAAGGAAGCTTCCTACTTCCTATATATACCCAGTATAGTTTAATTCATTTTGCTTCAAGAGCATTAGAACTGATGATAAAAATTATGTTTTCCCTTAAGTGTCCAACATTAGCTATGATCTTTTTTCTTTTAGCTTTGTTTGTTCTTTTTTTTTTGCATGCTTTTTGAGTCCAAATATAAACAAGTTCCGAGATGGCACCCTTTTTGTGTCGGATCAAAACATAATGAGCAATTATTGTGAAAGACCTTCAATACAACATTCCAGTAGAATTTCAATACAATTGAATTTGCTACAGGGGTTTCAGTGGAGATGATCAAAACCCACAGGGCCAATGTCAAACTATGCTCCTCGCTTCTTGTCAGATCATACGAAATGGGCAATCTTTGTAAAGGACATTTAATACATCATTCCTGTAATGTTTTGTTGAATTTGCTTCAGTGGTTTCAGATGAGTTCATGAAAATGCCATTTTACCCATGTGTCAAATGTTTTACCAAGTTCAATGCTGGCCACCATGTTTTTTGTCGAATCAGAACATGAGCAATTTCTTTAAAAGCCCTTCCTTCGTCATTACATTACAATTTAATTAAATTTGCTGCAACAGTTTCAGAGTAAATGATGAGAAAGATGTCTTTCCCAAAGAGTCCAATGTTAAATTAAGTTTTGCACTAGCGACCATGTTATTGTCGGATCAAAACTTTAAGGGCCAGAAAGTTTTGAGAAACCTTTGTAAAGGATCTTTCATACATTATTTATGTCAGGTCAGAATGAAATGACCAATCATTTTTATGACCTTCCATATATATATATACGTCTAAAGTGATACACAACATCAAATTAAAATTATTATAGAGAAATTTAGGCAATAAAAAACCTAAATTGATCACATGACGATGTTTTCACTAGACCTACTAGCTTTCTCAAATATATAATATATATATAAGTCTAGAAGATTGTGCAACGATATCTATAAAATATATAAAAGTTGTTAAAGATAAAGTGACAAAATTAAGTCAACTAATGACTTTCTTCAGTGTCTTAAACACGCTATAATATAATTGCGATTGATGATTACATAACTCATCAATTTTGGAACATAATACATCGAATGTCAATTTTTTTTTCCTTTCGCACAGGTAAATAGAAAATGTTACAAGTGTACACATAATGTCAAATATTTTTACATACAAGTTTGAAATGAAACATCTTACAGTTAAACTAACTAAGACAAATAGATAGTACCCACTATAGAAATGAAAAAAAAAATATACATAATTAATAAATAAAACTGTGGCTAAGTATCAGATATATATTAAACCCGAAGATTCACCGTTAGTTAACGTTACAGGTCTGTTGTTTTCTATTTATTTCTATTTAAAACCCTGAGTTCTTTGATCCAAAATCTTTCTCGATCTTCACGTTGGGAATCACTCCATTGGCTGTTCTATTCAATGATGAGGATTTTGATTCTATTGAAATCCTCGATACTGTGGTCTGACAAACTGAAGTGTTGACTCACGGGCATAAGTGGCTTTTTACTGAGGTCACTTCTGTGTCAATTGAGACGTTTGTGGAATGGTTGCTTTGACTCACCCACGTATTTGAGGTTCGAACGTTACACTGCAGCAAATAAATAATATTTGTGCTTTTGCAATTTGTAGTGCAACATATTTTGTCCCTTTTTGTAGTAACCTGACTGGTAAACGTGGACGAGTTTTGCATATCTCTGCAACATTTGCAGCGCCTGTCTCCACAAGGTTGACTGTTTTTTGTTGTTCTAATAGATTTAGACACCTCTGCTCGTACAAACAAGTTACTCAGGCTGTCTGGTTGTTTAAATGCAACCAAAGGAGGCTCGGGAAAGATTTTGTACAATTAAAGACTTTTTTCCACAGATGTCCAGTGCTTACGAACGGTGTTATAGGTGTTTTTCAGGGAAGGATGGTATGTGAGAACACAAGGCATTCTTTTGTTCTTCTTTTTTTCTTTGTACTTTAGCAAGGTGCTCCTTGGAATATTCAGGGCTTTTTGAAAACTTTTTTTGATGTTATTGCGTTTATACCCTCGTCGTTTAAGATTGCTTTTGAGTTGACCTAATCGTTTTTGCACGGAGTTTTCCTTCGAACAGATTCGTCTTATTCTGAGAGCTTGGCTGTATGGAATATTTTTAGTTACATGTGCAGGATGACAGCTGCTAGGGAAAAGGTATTGCTTTGTATCCGTGGGTGGGTTTGCAATATAAATCTGTAGACAGTTCACCTTCCGATAAAGAGCTTGTAGTATCAAGGAAGGAGATAGTAGTCTTTGATATTTCTGAAGTAAACTTGATAGATGGGTGCAAGTTGCTGGCATGCGAGATAAAGTTTTGTAACGCTTCATCACTCTCAGTCCGTTTCATGTCTACTTCATCTATAAATCTATACCAAGAAAGCGGTTTTTCGATAGACAATTCGAGAAGTTGGTTTTCGAATTTGCCCATAAATATATTAGCATAAGATGGAGCCATTTTGGTGCCCATAGCAGTTCCATTTATTTGTAAATAGTGTTCGCCATTGAAAGTAGAATTGTTCTTTTTAAGAACCATTGTAAGCATGGTAACAAGACATTCTGTGGGTGGAATTTTGACCGAGCGAGATTCCCAAACTTCTTTACAAGCTTCGATCCCATCGCAGTGAGGAATGTTAGTATAGAGGGAGGTGATATCCATAGTGACCAGGGTGGTGTTAGGTGGTAAGGGATTCAAGTCTGCCATTTTTTGTAATTAGTCAGTGGTATCTTTGATGAATGATGGGAGATTCTCAACATGTTGGCGGAGATGGGAATCTACATATTCAGATATTTTTTCATTAGGATGACCATTAGCAGAGATTATGGGTCTTCCTGGGTTGTTAGGTTTGTGAATTTTAGGAAGTAAATAAAATCTGCCAGGTTTTGGATTCTCTGGAATTAAGTATTGTAGTGTTTTTTCATCGACGTGCCCCTTCTCGAACATGTTGTTAAGTTCATAAGTTATTTCATCACTAAACTGTTTAGTCGGGTCATTGCTTAATTTTAAATAAAAACGGTCATCGCTAAGCTGGCGGTCGGCTTCTTGAAGATATAAGCATTTGTCCATTACAACAACAGCATCACCTTTGTCTGCCGGTTTTATGACAATGTCTTTGTTTGATCTCAAATTACGAAGAGCAGTACGTTCCTCTGGCTTGAGATTGTCAAAACTGTTAGTATGTAATTTGACAGTATGCAATATGTCATCTTCGATGTTGTCTATGAAAGATTCCAGAGTGGCATTTTTACTGGGTTTGTGGATGCATTTGCTTTTTTAACAAATTTTTCTTTACAATCGTCATCTGAATCACTATCGGAACTAATTTCATCATCTGTCTCCCTTTTCTTTGATCCAAAATATTCTTTTATTCTTAGGCTTCTTGCAAAATTATCAAGTTCCTCGGACAGTTTCGTCTCATTGATTTTTCCGGGTGCGGGGCAGAAATTCATGCACCTTGACAAAAGAGATGTTTCAGCTTTTGTAAGTTGATGGCTAGAAAGATTAACAACGGTGTGAGTTATGTTGTTTATTTCTTGGGGTTTATGTTTGAAAGAGATGGGGGGGGGGGGGGGGGGGGNATCAGTTGGTGTGTAACGCCATCTCGGTAAAACTTTTTACGTTGTCGTTTATGAAGTTCCGAACTTTGAATATTAGTAATGTCATTCAAACGTTTCAAAATATTTTCATATTTTTGAACTGTAAGATTGTTTTTGCAGGAATTTAAAATAGAGTTAAACTCTTCGGTTAATTTTCGGAGATTTTCTTGACAGTGGTTTTTTAACAATGACCCGACTAAACAGTTTAGTGATAAAATAACTTTTGAACGAGAAGGGGCACATCGATGAAAAAACACTACAATACTTAATTCCAGAGAATCCAAAACCTGGCAGATATTATTTACTTCCTAAAATTCACATGATGGATAGGTGCTCGTGCAGATCAGCTGTGTGTATAGAAGAAAGGATTCAATGTCTTTCGACAGGAATGCCGCCCCACAAAGTTATAATTTTTAAATAGTTGTCTGAAATATGTGACAACTCTTCATACTATACCTGTCCAATGGATAATATCGTGAGACATTATACTGGGCTTGATGAATTATTCATATATACGTCTGAAAATCAGCCCAACATTGTTAGATCTGCACATTGGTAGTTCCCTCTCCCGGATTCGCACCATCACTGTTTTGACAATCTCAAGCCAGGGGAACGTACTGCTCTTCGTAATTTGAGATCAAACGAAGACATTGTCATAAACCGGCAGACAAAGGTGGTGCTGTTGTTGTAATGGACAAATGCTTATATCTTCAAGAAGCCGACCGCCAGCTTAGCGATGACCTTTTTTGTTTAAAATTAAGCAATGACCCGACTAAACAGTTTAGTGATGAAATAACTTATGAACTTAAAAACATGTTCGAGAAGGGGCACATCGATGAAAAAACACTACAATACTTAATTCCAGAGAATCCAAAACCTGGCAGATTTTATTTACTTCTTAAAATTCACAAACCTAACAACCCAGGAAGACCCATCGTCTCTGCTTATGGTCATCCTAATGAAAAAATATCTGAATATGTAGATTTCCAACTCCGCCAACATGTTGAGAATCTCCCATCATTCATCAAAGATACCACTGACTATTTACAAAAAATGGCGGACTTGAATCCTTTACCACCTAACACCACCCTGGTCACTATGGATGTCACCTCCCTCTATACTAACATCCCTCACTCCGATGGGATCGAAGCTTGCAAAGAAGTTTGGGAATCTCGCCCGGTCAAAATTCCACCACAGAATGTCTTGTTACCATGCTTACAATGGTTCTTAAAAAGAACAATTTTACTTTCAATGGCGAACACTATTTACAAATAAATGGAACTGCTATGGGCACCAAAATGGCTCCATCTTATGCTAAAATATTTATGGGCAAATTCGAAAACCAACTTCTCGAATTGTCTATCGAAAAACCGCTTTCTTGGTATAGATTTATAGATGAAGTGGACATGAAATGAACTGAGAGTGATGAAGCGTTACAAAACTTTATCTCGAATGCCAAGAACTTGCACCCATCTATTAAGTTTACTTCAGAAATATCAAAGACTACCATCTCCTTCCTTGATACTACAAGCTCTTTATCGGAAGGTGAACTGTCCACAGATTTATATTGCAAACCCATGGATACAAAGCAATACCTTTTCCCCAGCAGCTGTCATCCTGCACATGTAACTAAAAATACTCCATACAGCCAAGCTCTCAGAATAAGACGAATCTGTTCGAAGGAAAACTCCGTGCAAAAACGAATAGGTCAACTCAAAAGCAATCTTAAACGACGAGGGTATAAACACAGTAACATCAAAAAAAGTTTTCACAAGGCCCTGAATATTCCAAGGAGCATCTTGCTAGAGTACAAAGAAAAAAAGAAGAACAAAAGAACGCCTTGTGTTCTCACATACCATCCTTCCCTGAAAAACACCTATAACACCGTTCGTAAGCACTGGGCATCTGTGGTAAAAAAAAGTCTCAAATTGTCCAAAATCTTTCCCGAGCCTCCTTTGGTTGCATTTAAACAACCATACAGCCTGAGGAACTTGTTGGTACGAGCAGAGGTGTATAATACTATTAGAACCACAGGAAACAGTCACCCTTGTGGAGACAGGCGAACTCGTCCACGTTTACCAGTCAAGTTACTACAAAAAGGTACAAAATATTTTGCACTACAAATTGCAAAAGCACAAATATTATTTATTTGCTGCAGTGTAACGTTTTTAACCTCCAATACGTGGGCGAGTCAAACAACCATTCTACAAACGTCTGAATTGACACAGAAGTGACCTCAGTAAAAAGCCACTTCTGCCCGTGAGTCAACACTTCAGGTTGTCAGACCACAGTATCGAGGATTTCAATAGAATGAAAATCCTCATCACTGAACAGAACAGCCAATGGAGTGAATCCCAACGTGAAGATCGAGAAAGATTTTGGATCAAAGAACTCTGGGTTTTACATCCGGACGGAATAAAAAGAAAACAATAGACCTGTAACGTTAACTAACGGTGAATCTTCGGGTTTAATATATATCTTATACTTAGCCACATTTTTATTAATTAATTATGTATATATTATTATTTCTATAGTGGGTACTATCTATTTGTCTTAGTTAGTTTAACTGTAAGATGTTTCATTTCAAACTTGTATGTAAAAATATATGACATTATGTGTACACTTGTAACATTTTCTATTTACCTGTGTGAAAGGAAAAAAAATGACATTCGATGTATAATGTTCCAAAATTGATGAGTTATGTAATCATCAAGCGCAATTATATTATAGCGTGTTTAAGACACTGAAGAAAGTCATTAGTTGACTGAAAATTTTGTCACTTTATCTTTAACAACTTTTATATATCTTATAGATATCGTTGCACAATCTTCTAGACTTATATAATTATTTTGTTTGTGCTGCATTGTCCTTAATCGACGATCCGATATCCATTAAGTTTAATTTCTAGTTGGTAGTTTCCTCAGACTCTTTATATATATATATACGTCTGAAAATAAGCCCAACATTGTTAGATCTGCACATTGGTAGTTCCCTCTCTAAGATTCGAACCATCACTGTTGTGACATCCATGGCAACACCGCCTGCACTACGTCCAGCACCCTAGACAACGCGGCTACCTAGGCTATATAAAATATAGCGTTCGGTAACCGGGTGATACCTCCTCGTAGTTTTAATCTAGGGTTGTAACGCGGTACATGATGGATAGGAGCTCGTGCAGATCAGTGTGTGTATAGAAGAAAGGATTGAATGTCTTTAGACAGGAATGCCGCCACACAAAGTTATAATTTTTATATAGTTGTCTGAAGTATGTGACAACTCTTCAAACTATACCTGTCCAATGGATAATATCGTGAGACATTATACTGGGCTTGATGGGTTATTTATATATACGTCTGAAAATCAGCCCAACATTGTTAGATCTGCACATTGGTAGTTCCCTCTCCGGGATTCGAACCATCACTGTTGTGACATGGCAACATCGCCTGCACTACATCCAGCGCCCTAGACCACAAAGTCACTGTATGAACTATACAGTAACGAATTAATTGTGAATTATATTGTTGACATCACGATCTTGTGGACCGCTATGGGATATCTGTTTCCCAGAAGACAACAGATCTTTCTCTTAGTCCCTAAAGTTTGTTTTTCCTCTACCGGATTTGACTTTACTACCGGAGTTGACATGTTCAACACGGCGGGTGTCTTATGAGAAGCAGGATATACTTACTCTACCGATGCACCTGATCTCACCCATGGTTTTTTTATTGGGTCCGTGTTGTTCATTTTTGTATATGTGCGTGTCTTCATTTTCTTCTCTGTGTCGTTCTCATGTTATGTCTTTTTTTCTTTGTTTTCCCGACGTTGCCATTGTCCTTGGATTGTTCTTTTTAGACTGACGGTTCGGTTCTACTTACTTTATACACTCCATATGCTGGGGAAGTTGGTATATTGCCGCTGAGAAAGGGAAAGTTCACAATTGGGAAGTCAAAATCACCACGTTTGTCATTTAACCTAGATTTCAGACGTCCCTGTTCGTCAATGTATAACAAAAGATCGAGGTAAGAAGCAGAGCCGAGTGTATCGGGTGTTTCTTAAATTTCAAGCTCACTGGGGTAGATCTGATGTAAATATTTTTGAAATCTAGGGTTATTAAGAGAAAGTGCATATATGTATATATCTGAAGCTGAAATTAAAAGTCTGGGCTGGCTGTTTTTGTTTCTGTTGTATTAGCCCATGTAAAAACTTTGCTTCATACGAGTAAAAGATCAGCTTAAAGTGGCGCACAATTTGTTCCAATGGAAATCCCTATTGTTTGTTAAAAAACGCGGCCTCCATATTCAACAAAACTTTTGTCGGTCAAGAATTCAAGCATTTTTATCACGTCATTTTCACTGTTTTTCTTTTCTGACTCAGTGTGGTTCTCTACAAAATATGTTGTATCTTTTCCCATTACTACATTTTGGGTACAGAACCATTGATGTATCAGATCGGAAATCTGTTTTAAGTTTCTTATGTGATATTATTGTATAAAGATTAGAAACATCAAACGTTTGAATGGCATTGTAATAGGCAAAACTGTTTGGGGAGAGCTGTTCAAGGAGATCTTTGGAATTTTTAAGAATCCAAATCTGATTCACGCCGCTCGTAGGATAACCTTTTTCACAGTAGCTTTTTAGAACATCTCTAACAGCAATCAGTAAATGGTAATGAGTTTGGAGAAGGGTTAAATGGTGCATCTGGCAGATCGTGCAATGGATCTCTGTTTATAGGGATTCTTGTTAAGCTTAGGTACTCAGTAAATGCAAGGTAGGTATCTGTTATCTTAATCCACTTCAATACCAAAGGATGCTAACACAGACGTGAGATTTGTGATTATCTCGTCCCTAGATATTGCAATTGGAGTAGGATTGCCTCAATTTGGGACCTTTTGAAAACATATCTCGTAATTTTTGGTTTTCAACGATATTTAGTCCCCCTGTTATCATGTGATCAGCAGGGCTATAGTTGAATAGGGAAAGCTCGGGCGGTTTGGCTTTAAATTCATCAATCTGGAAATCATGCAATACCAGTTTAAGATTGAAAAATCCTAGTTGCAATAGGCTTAGTTTAGGAATAAGAGATAAGTGGAAGAGCTTGGAATTTGAAGTAAGGAGGAATGTTTGATTTTATTGTTTCGTTATGCAGAATGTTGGAGAGGTTAATGGCATCCAAGCCTTTGTTAGCTAACTGAAGTTTAAGAAATAATCGGTTTTCAGGTTTATTTGCAGAAGTTGTTACAAGTTTTAACAATCTGTGATAGGAGATGTCCATAATGATAGCTAGCTGTTTATTTATATTCCAGAGAATGTCAGTCAGTCACAGATGAATCTAAACATACTTTGCAGAACGAATGAAGTTTTGAATGTGGCAAGGGATACAATTTTGTACGAATGTGATGAATACCCAGTGGCATTTTTATAAATTGAAGAAGACCATTCAGTGAAATGTCATGTAGATGTGTTTTTCCCGTGGAGTTCAATTTTAAATATTAGTTCAACGCTGGTGGCCCTGTTTGTCATATCACAAAAAAAACTAACAACCTTTGTAAAAGACCTTCCATACATTATTCCTATAGAGTATGGATGAATTTGCTTTAGTGGTTTCTGAAGAGTATATGAAGATGATGTTTTTCCCATAGGGTCCAATGTTTAATATACGTTCAATGCACGCTAGCAGACAAAATGTGCGATCGTTGTAAGGGGTCTTCCATACACCATTCGTGTGAGCATTGGTTGTATTTCCTTCAGTTGTTTCAGAGGAGTTGATTCAAAATATGACAGCTAACGGATGGACGAACGACAAACGCCAAGGGATGGCAATAGCTCACAATTGCCCTTTAGGTCAAGTGAGCTCAGAAAAATACTATAAAACAACCTAAAAGTTATGGACTTTTTTGTTGACAAACTTTAAATGAAAGAAATGAAAGGATATAGAATAAATGCACATGAGACAAAGTGTCTAAAAATACGTGGTAGAACCAAGCAATGGAACAACGCTTTTATTGTTGTTGTTCAAAAGCCTAAATTACAATCGCATTTGACAAAAAATAATGAAATAAATTTCTATGCACTTATGTGCTTTTGTCGATTGCATACTATTGAAAAAAAGAAAAGTAAATCAATATTCAATGAAAAACACGAATGATTTACTATTCTAACACTTGTCCCTTTAGTGTCTTGTATTTAGAAATTCTAAAGTTAAAACATCATATTGTAAACAGCGCAAAATCTAACACTAAGTTGAACCAGAAAAAAATAATTGAATTGAAGTATTTGAACAAAAACAAAATTTTATATTTGATTTATTTGCAATTTGCTATTGGTGAAGTTTGACATTTGTGGGGGAGTATTATACATTGGCAAGTTTAGGTTATTATGAAAAAGAAGGGAAACGGGGAATGTGTCCAAGAGACAACGATTTTAGTGTTTTACGATAAAAGTTTATAGAGATTAAGGCATTAGGTTATGTAGTTACAGTGGTAATTTCTTGTCAAATAAAATAAATATGTATACGGTTTGATTTTACAATGTAGCAGAAAATGCACATAATAGTGGTACATTTTTGTCAAATGAAATAAATCTGTGCATATTATGAACATATACTGGTTGATAAAATGAATTCTTTGGTCTTTGGTTACAAAATGGATTATAGAAAATTTGACGGGTTAAACTTTTTTCTTACAGTAGTGATGTTTGTAATATATAAAAGTTATTACGTATCATCAATGAAATCAAAGAAAATTGAAGTTATTTTGTAAGGAATTCAATAATCAATTAAATCTATGTTCAGATAATACCATTTTGAATGATTCCTTCATTAGGCGAGTAAGACAAATTATACTTTCTAGGCTAGATTAATAATAAACTTACAACAGTGTGATTTACTCTGATAATAGCGATATTTCATGCTGCTCTTGTAGTGAAGGGAAATCTAGACAGCTTGAATCTAGTGTCAAACGTGCTGCTGTCTGGTGGTCCTTGCACTACATACAATGTAGGACAACATGCGAAATATCCAATCTATGCATCTTAAATGGGTGCAGGTAATATTTCAAGTCCAGAGTGGTGAGAATATTTGAATAAATATGAAATGCTGAATTGTTTAATTTGTAAAATTGAAATTTATAATGTATACCTAACACATAGAGTTAGTTCGAGTTAGTTCACTTACCAAATCCCCTGGTTTGGTTAAGTGACTAATACACAGGAAAGAACCTTGGTTGGATCGTTGTACCACCAAGGGGATTTGTTAACAACATGTTATTTATTAAAATGTTCTAAAAATTTAAAAAAATGAACATGTTATGAATTAATTTTATTTATTTTTGTCAACTATAAAACGTAATTAATTAATCAAAAAGTTTTTAGATTTACCTGTACAATTAGTTATCAAACAGGTGTGTTTGTCAATTAATTATAGCTTTCAAAGCCATATGTGGTGTATGGTGCGTTTATTTACATGTAGGGATTAACTATGGGATGTATGGAGAAAATGAACAGGAAACCCTAGAATCTATAATACTTTCCAGTCTGTCCAGTTGGTATAGTTTAAAAAAATAAGAAATTACAAAAATTAAAAGAAAATGAAAGTGAAATATCAAATAATGGATCACTTAGAATTTGTCCGCCAATGCAGTTAAAATATCACCTAGAATTTAATTTGTCCAGCAATTGACCGCAAAATACAAAGCCTTCCTATAACGGTACGCCACGGTAACAACTCAATATGTTCAAAGATCTTTCCTAAAACTACTGGGGTATTAAGAACTAAACTTAGTTACAGAAGTCATTAGCATGGTCTCCTTCAAGAAGGTCTGCTTTCCATCTAAAAAAAAACTCTACAGCAGGTAACATAGTGGTAAAACACAAAGCTATTCAGCGAATATGAAATCCTTTAACATTGTATTGGGTTGAATAAGGGGTGGTTCCGATGTGTGATGCATACTCTTGAGAACCTTTTGTTCCATCGGTTCATAACATCATAATTTCAAAAAAAGTAGTATTCTTTTAATGTTAATAGCTTCATATTCACAGCGCTTCAAATCCCGCACCAGTTATGTACTCTGCATATTTTATTACTCACATAGATATTCTGTAACATTTTCATCATAGCATCCCTGGCTGCAAGGCAACGATTAAATAAATCTGAGTAATAACCTGGTAGGTATCTTAACAAAGGGCACACCATAAGTATCCGATCTAAGGCAGGATTTATGAGGCTATTGCTAGTATCAATCAGCTCAACCATGTATTTCTGTAGTTTCACATTTCCACGTTCTCCAGAAATCTGTGTTAAGAAACGGTAGATCAAAAGCATTTACTCTCATGTTAGAAACAAATATGTAATAAATATTATAATATGATTAATATTATAATCAGCATTCTGTCAAAATTCCATTAATTTTTCATGTTTTGTTACATTCATTTATTGTCAAATCTTACTAACGTTTAACCTGTAAAAAATTCATAGGGCTTCAGTTCCCGTTCAAATTTTAAACACTACTCTTTTTTTCCGAGTATGTTTTTTTGTTTTCTTTTGTTTTTGATTATTGTGATCATTGTTTTCATTATTTGTTGTTTTTTTTTCGTTCTTTGTTTTTGTTTTTTGGGTTTTTTGTTTTGTTTTTTTTTTGTTGTTCGCTTTTTTGTTTTTGTTTTTACATTGTTTTTGGTTTTGATTTTTTTTATTTGGCAAAAATAACCTTTTTACGATTTCCGAGATATAAATAACTAAATATCGAAGTTTCTGTGAATTTATTTATAAACTCATCCTTAAAAATATTTTCAGATTGACAAGGTAGCATCAACATAGCATATACTGACATAACATGCGCGATTAATATTTTTTTTTGTTTCTTTACTATTTTTTTTATTCCTACACGTATCTCGGTTGGGGGGGGGGGCACTTAACGTATATATTGGTACGGTTGCGCGGACAGTAAAATTTAAAACCTGTTCATATATTATGTTAAGTGTAAAAATCATAAGGTAAGTGTCATCTGCTTTTTTGAAGTTAAACTTTGCAGTTATATATTGGATGTTCTAATACGCGAGCTTAAGATATGTCCAAAAAAGATTCAGACCTATTGCTTTATTTCTTCTGATATTTCTTACCCTGATCATATATTTTAGATCTAAAAAACCAGACCCTTTTGGGCCGCACATCTGTACCTACCTTTATTTGCGAAGTTCACCCCCCTGACCTAAATAGATTTCCTTGTGCAGATTGTGTTGGGTGTGGGGTTTCCTCACCGTTCATTGAAGATCTTATGGTGACTTTGACCCTTTGGGCCGTTGTCTCTTTGACACCTTTCCCGAGTCCCTTCTTTTTTCTATACATTATAAAAGATTCATGCCATTATATATCGATTCAAAAAGAGATATATGATATCAACAAATTTTTTTTATCTAATTCAATACTAAAGTGTATGCTATTTCACCTTGAATAACAGGTGATGTCGAATGTCACTGTTAAGGTCTTGGTTGCCCACAGAAATTACTTTTAAGTAACTCGCACTTCGGTATTTTGTTATTTCACAATATGACTTAATCATGGAATTTGGTATTGATGAAAATCCCAATAGCCAATTTTAACACACTAACGAAGTTGAACTGTGTGCCAAAAACTGAAAACCGACAGAAAAAATGAAATGTTTGCATAACGTAAACAAACTAAAACGAGTTAGTTTCAAAATTTCGGGCGTTTCTCAGGAGACATCATATACATCTTCCAAAAATAATAACGATATTATTACACAATCAAATTCAGCTTTGCAGCGGAACAAATGCATAATTTTGGCGATATAAAAAATTCCATTCCTTATTATGTCACCCCCAGACGAGTCGGGGTGACATTTTGATATTCTACGATTCTTCTGATTATTATAATATTACCCCAGACGTAGTCGGGTGACATGTTGTTATTCTACGTTTCTTCTGATTATTATTCTTCTTTTTTTTCTTCTTCCAATAAATTTTGTCCGAGCGATTATTTTGAAATGCCTGAATGGAATCATTTGAAACTTTGCACAAAGTTTGACCACCATCTGAAGTTATATGCTGTGCGTTTAAAATTTTCAAATCGCCGCCATTTTCAATATGGAGGCCAAAATACGTCAAAATTTCAACGTTGTCGGATTTCAAAGAAATTACTTTTTAGGTAGATTTTGACGATGCGAATGAGATGGAATCACCAAAATGGTTGTCTGGGGTGACTTCGGCTATTGCTTGCAATTGCAAATCTAGTTATTATGTCACCCCAGACGTAGTCGGGGTGACATATTGTTATTCTACGTTTCTTCCGATTATTATTGTTATGTCACCCCAGACAACGTCGGGACGATATGTTGTTATTCTACGTTCCTTCTTATTTTTCTTCTTCCAATAATTCTTGTCCGAGCGATTATTTTGAAATAGCTGGACCAATTGATTTCAAACTGTGCACAAAGTTGGAGAACCATCTGAAGTTGTATTCCATTTTCAAAATGACCGCCATTTCGAAGATGGCCACCGATTTACGTTTAAAAATTGGGGATTCTATATTTCAGGAACTGCTTGGAGGAATTAGGTAATATTTTTTATAAATGTTCAGTAACATGAAAGAAAGGAATTTACAAAAAAATCCAAAATGGCCGTCGTTTCCAAGATAGTGGTCTATGTAGGTAAAAAGTCAAACTTCGTTAGTTTCAACGAAAATTGATTTCTAGGTAGATTTTGACGCTACGAACGAGATGGAATCGTCGAATTAGTAGTCTGGGGTGACATCGGCTAATGCTTGCAATTGCAAATCTAATTATTATTCTTTTTCTTCTTCCAAAAAATTCTTGTCCGAGCGATTATTTTTAAATGGCTTGATGAAATTATTTCAAACATTGCACAAAGTTGCAACACCCTCTGAAGTTACATGCTGTGCGTTTGTCAAAATGGCCGCCATTTCCAAGATGGCCGCCAATTTACGTTGAAAAATTGGGGATTCTATATATAAGGAATTTCTCAGAGGAATTAGTTCATATTTTGTATAAATGTTCGGTTAGATGAGCATAGAAATCTTTGCGAAAAAAAAATTTCAAAATGGCCGCCTTTTCAAGATGGCTGCCGAAAAACGTCAAAATTTCAACATTGTCCGATTCAACAAAAATTGATTTCTAGGTAGTTTTTGAGGCTGCGAATAAGATGGGATCGTCGAATTGGTCTGAGGTGACATTGGCTAGTGCTAGCACCTCTTCTTCTAATAATTCTTGTCCGACCGATTATTTTTAAATGGCTTGGTGAAATGATTTCAAACTTTGCATAAAGTTGGAACACCATCTTAAGTTATATGCTGTGCGTTTAAAATTTTCAAAATGGCCGCAATTTCCAAGATGGCCACCAATTTACGTTGAAAAATTTGGGATTCTTTATATCAGAAATTTCTAAGAGGAATTAGTTCATAGTTTGTATAAATGTTCAGTAACATGAAAGGAAGGAATTTATACGACAAAAATTTTCAAAATGTCCGCCGTTTCCAAGATGGCTGCCGAATTACGTCAAAATTTAAACATTGTCCGGTTTCAACAAAAATTGATTTCTAGGTAGATTTTGAGGCTGCGAAATAAGATGGGATCATCGAATTGGTGGTCTGGGGTGACATCGGCTTTTGCTTGCACTTCTTCTTCCAATAATTCTTGTCCGAGCGATTATTTTGTAATTGTTGGATGGAAGGATTTCAAACTTTGCACAAAGTTTAAACACCATCTGAAGTTGTATGATGTGCGTTTGAAATTTTCAAAATGAAATGGCCGCAATTTCCAAGATGGCCGCCGAAATACGTCAAAAAAATTTCAACATTGTCGGATTTCAACGAAAATTGATTTCTGGGTAGATTTTGGGGCTGCAAATAAGGTGGAATCGTCAAATATGGGGGGAGGGGGTCAGGGGTGATATCGGCTATTCCTTGCAATTGCAAATCTAGTTTGTTTTGTCTTTGTCATGCTGTCTCAATTCGTGTTGGATATGAATTGCCATGGTTTTGGTATTTTTGGAATTGCCCCTTTCATCATTGTTATCGCAAAAATCGTACAATGAAAATATAAGGCAGCACCATAAGCATGAGTATATTAGGGCAAGTGTCGGCACCAAAAGAGTGTGAAAATAACAACTTTTTTGATGCAGTAGATACGTAGAAACGGTAATGTCAATGATGCAGAAGTATTCAAATATTGATGATCGCATTACAAGTTTGGATCAAAATAAGTATAAACTTAATTCTAAATATAATGAGTTTAATTAGTTTTTTTTTTCAAAAATATTTAATTTTCTAGAGATCTCCTCCAAATGTAATTTTGAAAGTCGAAAACCAAGTAAATGTCCTTTCTTGAGTCTTGATCTCTTGCCTGCTTCCTATAATTTTCATTCACGAAATGTTCAATGGCAACCGACCCTCGAAAGACAATGGTTTATGGCTCATTTTAAACAACAACAACAAANAATATAATGAGTTTAATTAGTTTTTTTTTCAAAAATATTTATTTTTTTAGAGATCTCCTCCAAATGTAATTTTGAAGGTCGAAAACCAAGTAAATGTCCTTTCTTGAGTCTTGATCTCTTTCAAATTGCTTGCTTCCTATAATTTTCATTCACAAAATGTTCAATGGCAACCAACCCTCGAAAGACAATGATTTATGGCTCATTTTAAACAACAACGACAAAAAAAAAAAAACAAACAAACAAAAACAAAAACAAAAAACAAAAAACAAAAACAAAAGCATTTAACAAAAACAACTCTGCAAATCAAGAAATTGTTGATCGGATATTGTATGGGACTTCTCTGCATGTCGTTATTGAACATGAAATTTGACAAAATTTAACCCTTTAAGGTAAATATACACAAAAATTTGCATCAATGAGATTTTGTTATAAGTCGGCACAATTGAAGTACCAATCTTACTAATATAAATTCAGTAATAAAACATATGCCTGACCGTACTTGTTTTTTTTTTTTTCCTTTTTTTCTAGTCAAGAACTGAGGTCGAATTTTGTCCATTTGTACCCTTTTTACCTTAATTTACGTAGAAATCAAGGGGAAAATATTGAAAGGTAATTTTCAACTTAATAGAAATTAACCTATTCATGAGAATTTTATATATTTTTGTTTATAGGTAGTTATGATAAGATCTATGGCTAAAACAAAAAATGCGTATTTAATTTGCTTTTAAAGGAGGTATTTTATAAAGTTACCGGATTAAACAATATTTACGAGAACAGGGGGCTATTGCGCGGCACAGTGGACGATATATGACGTTTCAAATCCGTCACTCAATTAGGACGTAACAAGGAAAAAGCCATCAAATTACTGTTCTAGCCCGAAAAAGCCTCTTTATTTTTTTAAATGTGCGATTGAACTGCACAGCACAACAGGATCTTTCTACCTTAAATTGACTTAGTTTTGTCCTATTTAATATATGCTTACAGTTAAATTCATTTTTCGATTGGTGAATCCGTCCGTCCGTCGATAGCTCACTTTCAAACATCTTCTCCTCTTAAAACACTGGGCTAAATAGAATCAAACTTCAACTGATATATAGTTTCAATTTTTTTTTATTTTCTACGTCCTAAGTCAAACAAGATAGTGTCTGCTACTAAAAATAGAACATAGAGGTAAATTACAGTTTTTCACAAATAACTCGAAAACCGTTACAAATATTAAAATTCTTACGAGGTAGAAAAATATCAGCATGACTATTTCTGCCCAACCTTCAATTTCGAAGAAAAATCGGATGACCCATCAAAGAGCAATTGGCAGTTTCCATAAAATGTTCATGTCTTTTTTTTAATTTTTGGTTAAAAAACCTATAAAGGATTGAGGTAGAATTTGAATTGCAAAACTTTAAAGCATGTTAAGATCTACCTACATGGAAATTTTGAAGAAAATCCAAGCTCCCATATAGGAGTTCGGGTCCTTCATAGGTCAAATTTTTCGTGATTTTTTACTTCATCTCTTATATTTCAAAAACACTTTGAGATAGAGTTCATGTTTAAATTTAAAAAATGTTCAGTATGTCAAGGACTACATTAAATTGAACATGGTCAGGTTTTCTGACCTCTCCCAAGATGGCAGCCAGAGGGGAACTTAGTTTACCATTTGCCCTTATGGGAAAACATTTTCTAAGATCTCATTCTGAAAAAAAAACTATTAGGCCAATAGGAAGCAACCTTGGTCACAATAGTTTTAGTTAGTCCCTTTGAAATGTATGTCTGTCGAGTTCGCCTTACATCCAAGACAGCCGCAAGCGATGAATATAGTTTTACATTGGACCCTATGTGAAACCATTCAAAGATCATCTTCTCCGGAAAAACAATGCTTATTTTATCCAAACTTGGTCACAATGCATGGTCCTTGATTGGTTCCCACACTTCATCTAAGATGGTTGCCAACGGAAAACATAGTTTAACATTGCACCCCATAGAAAAACGCATTCAAACATTTTAGGCTCTAAAACTACAAAGAAAATGTGAACAAAACTTGGACACAATAGTCCTGAGGTAGCCCCTTTGAAAAGTCTGCTTCAAATCCAAGATGGCTGAGGCAGGAAACACAGTTTAACATTGGTCCCAATGGGAAAGCATTTATAATTTTTCTCCTTTGAAACAACAAAGCCAATTGGATCCAAACTTGGTCAGAATAGTCTTTGGGTGATCCCCTTTAAAATATTTCTAGTAAGTCAGGACTTTATCCAAGATTTCCGCAAATAGGGAAAGTAGTTAAACATTGTGCCCTAGGGAAAACATTCAAACATCCTCTCCTCTGAAACTATAAGGGAAATTGGAACCAGTCCTTAGTTGGTCCATTTTTGAAATCTGTTTCAGCAAGTACTCATCACATCAAAATATGTCTGCCAATGGGGAGCATAGTTTTAACATTGAACCCTATGGGAAAGCATTGCAAACAACAAAGACAATTTGATCCAAACTTGGCTTGGTCACAGAATTTCAGGCATGGCCCCCTTTGAAAAGCTAGTCCATTAAGTCAGCACCTCATTCTAGAGGGACTTACTAGTAGTTGAATATTTGAACTTATGCGAAAACAAATTCAAAGATCTTCTTCTCTGAAACTAGTAAGCCAATTGAAAACAAACCTAGTCGTCCTTTTGTGGTGCCCTTCAAAGTTTGTGATTTTATGTTCATTCCTCAGTTGACCCCTTAAAAAGATAACCAAATCTAAAATGGTTCCAACCATAGATATAATTGTTCAACTTTGAAACAAATACCATCATGATCTAGTAACGTACTTTAAAAATGAGATCCTTTATTATCTAGGTTATTGGACTGTCTTCGTTAGCCATGGCCCAGGTGAGCAATACAGGCTCTTGAGAGCCTCTAGTTTTAAACAAGCTGTCATGTTGAACTTTAATGGCCTCAACATCCACCACTTGATTTTAATGCTTCTGATGAGAGGTTACTTATTGAAACACGGTACAGCATAACGAAATTGACTGCTTTTTATGCAACTTGCGTATTTTTTGTATTTTGAACTATTAGTTCGATGCCACTGTTGGCGGACCAGAGGTCCCCGAGGGTATACACCAGTACTATAGTCAGACTTGTCTATCATGAAAATTTTACCTTGCGTTCAGATTTACTGTTTTTATCAAAATTCTAACCACTTAAATATACTGAGGCTTCATATATCGTAGATGTCCTTGGTACTGGTTTTGCCTCCTATTTTGATATTTCTGGTAATCGGTACTTCTTTTTTGACTACTTTTGGATTATTTTTTCCATATTTTTTTTATTCTAGTGCTGCTGATGAGAGGTTACTCCTGAGCACGTGTACAGCACAACGAAATTGACTGCTTTTTATGCAATTTGGGTATTTTTATGCATTCCAAAGGCCCATTTACATGCACAGTTTTACACACATGTGTATTTTTACATAGGTATGCAAATTTCCACTGGTGTGCAATTACTGCATGTAAACGCAACGGCACACGTGTGTAAACTTAGCAAAGGGTGTAAATTTGCATGAGGTCAGGGGCAAGTGTAAATGTATACAAATGGATTTGCACATGTGTAAATTTACACGTTATGCATTTTGAGCATGTAAATGCAAACTAAAAAATGCACCCTGTCCAAAATGCTGTTTCTGTCTAAAGGGCCTTGCGACTTGATTTGAATAAAAAAATTGATGCACACTCACTGAGCAATCATTTCTATAAAATTCAGACTTCTCTGACAGTTTTGTCTAATTTTGCGTTTTAGGCTTATTATAGGGGAGAGGGGAGTCTGATTGAAACAATAAAAAAGATACAATAGAGACGTCCGGATAAGCTACTTAAACATAAACAACTTAACAAACGCAAGGCTCCAGTTGTTTCGCTTTTTTAATTTGAGAAATTTATTTTAATGATTTTAATTCCAAAATTGTACGTTAAAGGAGTCAATATAAACTGGAAAATGATAGGAATTTAACTCACATACTTCGGTATCTTTTTGATAGCTATTAACACATTGCCATAAATAGTTTATATATTTAAAAATAAACGAATCGGAATTTGCCTTTTTTTACTTCTACCGAAATGACAACATTGACTTTTTAGAAACACACATACATGTACATACACAAGCTGCAAAACCTTTTTATAAAATGTTATTTTTCTATTGCTTTCATTTAGAAAATTTTTTGGAATTCAAGAATGTGGTACTTTCGAGATATAGGAACTATTGATTAATTGAAAACAGAAATGAGTCGACCTCGACATACATTTTGTACCTCCTAAAAACAAACTAATTATTAATTAGACGCGTACTCTCATTCTATTCTTCATATGACAATGGTTTACTTGATTTTGAATTGATGAAAAACAACGCGGAGCGCTACAAAATTTGACGACCAGCATATATTTGAACTATATAAACTGAAGAATCAAAAGACATATCATATAGTCGCATACTGTGTAAAGTAAATCTCTAAAAAGGCGGTTCTGGTCACTGCAATAAATATTGAGTGATCAGAAAATTCCACTGGAGGTTTTATGGTAAAATAATGATTGTGATATAACTTTGTTGAAGCTAACATGAAATCTTCTTTGCTTTGTGCATTACAGTTATAAAAGTAAAAAAAAACTTAAGGATGTTCACTGGTCAATTTTAAAATAACAAGGATTTCAATTAAATGTGATTTCTTGTTAGAAAATCAAAAAAACAATTGACAGGTTACCGGTGTAAATTTTGAGAAACAAATGTTTCAAAAAATGGCGGGAAACTGAACTCCTCTGAATTTTTCACAGGTTTAACATGAGCAATGTTTATCCAATTTTGAAAGTGACAAAATGATACCAATTCAATAAAATTTTGTCAGAATGCTCCAAAAGATGTACAAAATGAAAATAATAAAAAAAAAATGAGTGGGTCACCGAACAAAATATTATGAAGTTTTTTTTAAATGGATAAAACCAAAGAATTCCGAAAATCTGACAGAAATACATAAACATGACCAGCCAACATCCTTTAAGACTCTCCCAAAAAAATCTCCCATCTAGGATCCTTAATTGTAAATCTTTGCATAGATTAACACGAAGGTTGCCACTCAAATTGCAGACGTTGTCTAGTTGATTTCTTTCTTTTTAGATATCTGGTACAAAGATATCTGAAAGAGGACATTCTTTGAAATTTTCATTTAATTCATCATTTGTAAAATAATAAATCAATCTCCATGTCCGTGCATTCAAATCTCCATAAATCACAATCTCACCTTGCTTACTAAATTTCAACACTTCATTTTGAAACTCACGAGAGATATTTTCCGACTCGTCTTTGCTTTTATATGGTTTAATATAGCAAAAACACAAAAAGTGGTACATGGCAAGGTAAAATAATAAGGGTCTAATTTAAAATATATTTTTGATCTATGAACTTCTTTGACTCCTTTCAGTCCCTGGTTAATTGCAAAGATGCTTGACAAAGTTGTTTCATTTTTTTTTATTTCTATAACCTCTTTGCCCAGTCATCTTATATGGGATTCCTTGTTGCTCTCTTTGTCTTGGAGTGTTGCGATATGGACGTACATATACATCATATGTCTTCAACCCAAGGTATGGGTTAAGGTGTGCTTTCACTATTTTAACAAATTTTGTTTTTCCATTGGCATTTAAATGTATTCCATCATAGAATAAGGAAAGATACAAAGAGGAAATCGGACTGTTTTCAATAAATTTACATTTTTCATTGTTGTTACAAAACATCTTAATCTCAGAATTGAAATTTGACACTTTGGGGTTTTGTGAAGATTTTCCAACACGTTCAAATGCAGGTAGTACATGAATATGTTTGACAAATTTATGTTGATCAAGTATGTTTTGTATTAGTGCCTTCATTTCGGATATACACAACTTTTCTCTAAATCGTTAATGCCCACTCGTAATATCAGATGACTGGGAAGAGTGTTTTGTCTGCACTTTTTTTTCAGCTGCTTATTGTTTTCTTCTCTCCTTTTCACAGAACAGCTATTTCAGTACGCTTTTATGTATACATCCTCTTTGGATCATGACCGTTTCCATTATTCAACGTTCCTTTTTTCCAGTGTTTCAGTACTATATATCTTAACATTACTTTCATTATTTTCACTCTCATTCTGCAATGACATAAATCTGTTTTTGTAGGGACTTTTTGAATATATTCTTGATGTCTATCTACATGCTGAAATTCTCTCGCACTTTGGACTTCTTTTTCAAGTTGTTTTATTTGTTGTTGCAGTTGTTCACTCTATGAAGACAATATCTTATGTTCCTTATTCAGGTTAGGGTCCTTGATTTTCTCACTTTTGAGACACAACAGTTCCTATTTTTAGCGGTGTGAGATTTCCTTGTCCTACACTAGTGTAAGACAAAAAAATCACGTGCAGTTTACCGGCAAATATCGTGTTTTGCATATAAGAGTCTGTAGTCTACATCTGTCCTCATTAGTGATCATAAGTGTATTCAATCTACGTGTTATAAACGTGTTATATCGTTTGTAGTAACATTTCATTGGAAAAAACAAGAAAAAGCGGCTTTTAAAATATGGCGCGCCCGGGTGTACATTCCTGATTTTATGACGTTACAAAAAGGGAAATAACGCCTTGTGTAAACAGACGAAAGGGGACGACAGTTTCGTGTGGATTTTAGTATATTTTAGGGTGAATACAGTGAGAAATAAAATCAAACACCAGTGGAAGTGCGAGACAAGAGAATCTCAGACACCCTCGGGTAAGATTTCAATCATCTCGGACTCAGCAAGCTTCGTCCGAGACTGGAAATCTTACCCTTGGGTGTCTGAGATTCTCCTGTCTCGCACTTCCCCTGGTGTTAGATTCTTAATATCTGTTGTTCAAGATCAATAATCTTTTGTTTGAGATATTAGTTTTCCTGTTGTATTTCTTTCAGTTTGTTTTTTCTTGTATTTCAGTTTTATCTTCTGATTTCTTTACATTTCAGATTCTAATTATTTCATGCACTTATCAAATTTCTTCATTTCAGTTTTTAGTTTTGAATTCTTAACAAACTCTTGATCCAAGTATACGAGACGATTTTCGAAGATATTCAATTGATCAGTATTTTCTTTAATTTGTTTATTATGTTTCTCTGTATGAGTAGATCTCATATTTACCTTTTCTAAAAGAAAATCTATAGTTTCAGATATTCTACTGCCGTTGTTTCAGACTGATAACATTTGTCCCTCCATCTTTGATGGATGTAATTATTTGTTCTGTGTTTTAATTTTAACTGTTATGATCTGGAACGATAATTATAGTTGAAGTTTTTGCTGGCGTTTTCAGATTTACCCCATGATGTTTTGGGGTTGACACTGTTTTCAAATTGGTTTCGCTATTATCACTGTTTGTTTCTAATACCAACACAAATTCTGTGTAGTTTGTTCAGACAAATCATTGTTCAGAATGTTTTCGTGTATAATTGTAGTATCACGCTTTCTATCTACAATGGATTTCATGTATCTAAATTCCATTTTTGCCTGTGGGAGTTTTGAGAATCTGGTAATTGATACTTTGTTATATTTGAATTTTTCCATACACGAGAGTTCTCTAAATTGTCAAAAACAATACTACTGATTACATGTACACAAATCAATATTTTATCTTCATCTTACACATGTAGCATTCATGCAGTCTGGGATCAGTGAAATGTGTGTATGTTCCAAACCATTCGCGTATTTGGACCGTACGCGTACGGTCCGAATCGTATGCGTATTTAAAAAAAAACTTATACAGTCGGACCATACGCGTACGGTCTGGGTTATCTAATCGCAAATCTTAATGATACAGTGTATTATATAATTTAACAAAAATTGGGATGTTAATCCCCATTATTCATTATAATTTTGGCTCACCCTTACCTGTTTTTTTTCTTCAGTGGATACTAAATTGTCCTATGCAGACAAATTAAATTTTTATTTCGATAATTTACCGACGAAATCGTCGAATCAGGTGATAAGAAATGAAAAAGCTAGGGGAGAAAATACGAAATATTTTAAAACATGGAACAGGTGCATCTGTCTGTTTTCGACAATATGCAAAAGAAAAGAAGTTCGCCTTAATAAATTCTCATGAATAATAATTTCGCAGTTCGGCATGAACAGAGAAAGGTGTGAACCTGTAAAAGAGGTTAATGCTGCAACCAAATATTTTAATGACACGTTTTCTTTAAAAAAAACCTATCCAGCAAAAAAATGTTTTGACATTTGTTTTGTCTCTGTAAATTAAATTCACAATATGTACAGTAAAAGGAAGGAATGAAATACAGTGAAGTAGTTAATAAAAGGTTCTCCTGATCCTGCACCACTTAACTGGATAGAATGTATTCATTCTGATCCTCCATCGAAGTTGTTCATCTGTTTAAATATACTTATTTTACATGTTTTACATATATTTAATTAAAAAATATTCACTTGAAGGAATTTTTTGAGATACTCGTACGGCCAGCAAACCGAAATAGTCTGGCTCGCTCCAGACCGTATGAGTATATGTTTATGGTTTGGGCCGTACGCGCACGGCCCAAATACGCGCATGGTCTGGAACATGTATACTTATTAATTACCTTCTAATCTATCACTGGCGGTGGAATTTTAGCTTTTTAAATGGTGGTATTTTATGTGTATTAACAGTTAATATGTTTTCTCTATTATTTCAAACAGATTTCACTTTAAATTTATCATTGTCTGACGTCTCGGCGTCAGAAGTTTTAGAATCAGAAAATGCACATCCGGTTAGGCGTTCATGTTTGCATTGCACTTCGGTAAAGCGTCCATCTTTACATTACATAAAGGTCAATTAAGTATAACATAGAAAAAAGAAGGGAAAGGGGGAATTCGTCAAAGAGACAACGACCCAAAGGGGAGTAATAACAATTCAAAGCCACCATAAGATCTTCAATGAACGGTGAGGAAACCCAACACCCAACGACAGGTAAACATCATCCTAGACTCCTATAGACATAAAATAAACTAACTAGAAAACAGACAAAACACACAAAGGCTTAATAAATTTCCTGACTTAGGACTTGCTGCTGTGGGGTTAAACTAGTTTTATTGGACCCAAACCTTCCCCCTATAGCCAATGACTAAATACCGAGGCTACTGTGAATTTAAATTCTGCATATGCGC